>CM047510.1:27034324-27054324 GCA_026122265.1 Ammodytes dubius
ATTTTTCTGAGATCCTGCGCAGTGTCGGGGAGCAACACCAGAGAGTTTTTGTGGAGCTGATAGGGCTAATTAACTTTGTGTCAACTGGTTTGGCAATGCATGGCTTGAATGTAACTGTCATTCAAATATGAAAAAGTTACGCACTATAGCTTTAAGTTGAGAAAAGCATAACAAACTAAATACCAGTGCTCAGGAGTGCCCTATGAAGCACGATATGCGAGTTGCATCGTAATGGCAGTAGTTTCTCAATGTGAGGAACCATAAAAAAACGTTTCAGAATATTCTTAGGTCAAAAATAAAAATATTTTTGTCATGCCTTATTTGTACATATACTGACGGCAGTAACTATTAAAGTCGTAATATGTTTTCAAGTGACAATCAAAGGTACTTTTGTAAATACGAGCAATAACCAATCATCTTATCTGTTGACAGTTTTTTGGCCGAGCACAGGATATGAGATAAGCTGTAAACAGGAAATTTTACTTTGCACTGTCATGTTTTGACTGTGACACACAAGCAATAGGTTTAGATACAATATGCATGAGTGTTTAATATGATTGAAAACCATTTTGGCTTTTATGGAGAGCTCTGAATAGCAACATACACTGTGATGTTCTGATAAGTGGTCACTTTCATTCCTTTGTAACAAAGATTTCAGACAGACCAATTGCCTCACAATGGGAATGCACATTTCAATTCATATCTCTCCATATTGTGTTGTAACTGGACCACTGTACAGTTTGATTTTTGCTCTGTCAAAACCTTGGTACAAAATTATTTTCACAGGTTTTTAAAAAGTTAAAAAAATAACAAAGATATGACTACTGCTGTATAGAATATATAGGCTGGTTCAATTATAGTCAGAGGATAAGCCTATACTCGCAGTTAGTTATTTTACACTTAGGCCTATAGCTGCTATTTTTAGAATGGTAACAAGTAGATTGGGGCTTTGCATGAATCTAGTGCTGCCCTACTGTAAGCTCTCTAAGATTATGATTAATGTGACCTCAATAAACAAAGACAAAGTGTCACCTGGATTTATCTGCACGTGTCAATTATATGTTCTTAATCCAAACACTGGATGTTCTAACTTCTGAGGTTGAACAGTCTTGACTGGCGTTCGCCTCATTGGTCACAAAGTGGAATCCTCCCACTCACCTTTTGTTCTTTTTCAAACTTTACATCGTGTATCAACAACATTAATTAGTTTCGACACTAGAGTCTCGTCCAGAGCCCCGGGGCGCGTTGGGTCCCTGTGAGAGCGTCCAGCTGATGAGAGCGCTCTGACAGGGCTGTGTGAAGCTGTCAGGCGAGGCTTCTTACCCGGAAACACCAAGCGACAAGTTCACACAGATGAGCAGGAGCAACACCGGAACTAAAGCGATTTTACCTCCAAAATAAAAGTGATTTATTTTCATTTATCTTTAGCTATAATGCATAATAAAGACTTAAACAAACATTTCCTATAAATATAGATTATGTTGGTTTTATTGTTTTAATTAATAGGTTGCAAATATGAAAATGATTATATTGTGCTACTGGATTTCTTATCAATAAGTCCCTGTATAACATAGCCTATACATACATTTAATTACATATACAGTTTCTGAATTTAATGAAAAGTAAGGTTAGTAATATCATCAAAAAAAAAATGATCAAAAATAGAAATACCTCTGCAGATTGGCCCCTTTAAGGAGTTTTAGGCCTATTTGATCAAATATCATATTTGACTATTATTACTAATATAATTATCAATATTGAGCTAAATGTAAAGTATTTTTATTTATTTAAATGTAAAACAGCAATAAACTTCAAATCTTCCAAAATGATACTTAAAAGTGCAAAAGTAATTGTAATAGAGTGTGGTTAAATGAGATGTTTTAAAATAGTAGGCTACCTAGTGCAGGGCAAGAGACCTAACATTTTAAAACTAGGATACCTTTTTGTTTCTGTGACCTTCGAAGGAGCAGGAGACAGCTGTGTGCCAACCGACCCCGGTCTCCCCTATAGTATTAAGATCATGTGCATATTGCATATCATATTTATTTAGAAATTAGGATATCAAAAAGTAAAAATAGCATTAAAGGGGTCTATTAGATTGAAGTACATGAGTAAATGCAGATATTTTACACAATTAGTAGTTAAAGTGATTATAAAAAAAAAAAACACCATCTTATCACCGGAAGTTGTATTTCCTTCACTGCAGCTCGCTTGATAGTTCAGTCCGGAAAAGCAGCGAGCCGCTCGTTCCACGCGCCCACTGTAGAGAGAGTGGAGGAGAGGAGGAAGCAGGATGATGGGAGCGAATAAAACTCCCCTTAAGTGACCCACATCAGACTGCAGACCCAAATATCACACACGCCACTTCTTGTTCTCCAGGATTTGTATTTATTTCGCCACCAAAGATGTCGGCGTCGGCGATATTTATCCTCGACCTGAAGGGCAAGGTAAGTTTGTGACGACTTGTTGTAGTATTTTGGAGGCGGAGTTGACAACTGGAATGATCAACAATGCACCTGCTTCAATACAATAGTATGTCAGTTTGAAAGTCCAGAAAGGTCACCAAAAGATGAAGTATAGTTTCATTTTGATTTTATTTATTGTCCTCTCCTAGCTGTTCACATATGTCAGAATATTTTCCTGGCAAAAAAATGGTTTTCTTTGCTGTGTGCCCTCTAACCCTCATAAGACAGGGAGCGGGGCAGTACAAGACGACCAACTCGCCAAACTCGTTTCGCTGAATGTTCAGTACACACAGAGGACTTGTTTGTGTGCAGCCATGCAGTCTGTATAGTATGCTAGACTGTGTGATGTGTCCCATTTCAAAGTCTAAAAACTTCACCTATCATTGTACTGGAAGGTGAACCCCATAGAAATATTTTGTGTTGTGTTTTATTCAATGTGACGAGGAAGACATAATGTCCTGGCATGAGGTTTGTTGCATACAATAGGAATGCATTTTTGAGAGACAAAACCCTATTAGAGACACTTTGTTTTGTGCCACAGAAGGTTATGCAGAGCTGGAACAATTATTTGATTACGCAGATAATCAGTTGTAAGAAAAAAAATGGTAACCAGAAACAGTGTTGATACATTGTTTATTGTCATTTTGAAACTTCAAGTACCAACTTCTCAAATGTAAGGACTGGCTGCTTTTGTCTATATCGTTTGACTCCCAATTTTCCAAGTCAACTAATCTTTCTAATGACAGAACATTGTTAAAAATGTCGATCACGTCCCTAGAGCACATATTAATGTCTTTTAAATAATTTGTTGGGTTTGTGCAGCGGTCCAAAAACGAAAACCAGCCTATATTCCATTAGAGATTGTGGAAACAGTGGATGCTTGCTGAAATGGACTTCCAGAATAAGTTCTTGTTTAATTTTCAAGCAATCGTCAGATAAAACAAGTCATTTGAAGACATATTATGGGCACAATCTCACCGCTATCAGCAATGTATTGTATATTTATGGGGGTATATTTTACCATAGTGTAGTAGGAGAAATTGAATTGAACTATTTCTCACTTCATCAGCTTTCCAATCTGAAACCTCACAGGGTTAATTTGTTGGAGGAGGACGAGAGAAGGAATTGCTGAAGAAGCCTTATATGCTTGACACTACTCATCAGGGATAGAGGATCAGTCCCTCCTAGCCTTGATGTCTGATTGTACAGATTAAAGGTTTTTCTCTCTTTTTTTTCTCTCCCCTTATCTATCCGTCTATGCCCCGAGGCAAGTTGGTAGCTATTCGCCTTCAGACCCTCTTTCCCCCCCCCCCCCCTCCTGTCCTGACCAGGATGGGTCCTAGGATACGAGCTCATTTCGTATAGCCAGCTGAGGAATGCAGTATAGGGCAGAAAATATTCGATTATAGCATAGAGATCAACAAAAAAACAATCACGCACAGGTGCACAGGTCACAGTAGACTCACATTTCTAGACACAGTTGAAGACTCCGCTGTTTTCACCACACAAGCACGCATGCACACACCACACACACACACCACACACACCACTCTACATTCCATTTGGGTTGTCACGACGATACACAGTCAAATCAAATTTCCTCAGATAGGAGCATAAAATACAACGTTTTAACAATTCAGACATAAACAATTTGTTATTGACATTTGGGCCACACAACACGTTTTCACCAGTTTGTTTAAGACTGATATATCTCAACACTTTAAAATGGCTCACCATAACATTTTGGTACAGACGTTTGTGGTCACAAAAGGATGCATGACTGTGGTGATCCAATCAGTTTAATCATCTAGTGCTGCCAGCGACTCAAAAGCATATACAGTACTTCGGTTTATGAGCAAATACTTGCAAAACTAAGGATGACATTGTGTTCATTCTTGACTACAAACACTATACCAGCCTCACAGAGCTTAAGGCATTGGTGTTTACTCATCAACTTAGTGTAGTTGGATTGGGAAGGTTGCGGGCCACATTGAACCTCTAGCTGTTTACAGAAAGAGCCACTGTGACCGTGCACAATGTTAAATGGACAGACTCAGTGGCGTTGTTCAATGTGCCATTATTTGACCTACAAGTGAGACACTGTTGACTCTCCGAGTCCCCAACAGCCCCGTCACTTTAAATATCATCATTATTCTGCAGGTTTTCAGAGTGATAATGGAGTTACGATCTCTAACAACTTTTTAAGTGTATTTTCTGTTCCGTTCCTTTTGATACTGCGAAGGCATTGTGGTTGCCATTTGCCCTTTAGAGGTCAACTCAGCACTGAGTGGGTCCTGTAGACTTTGCTCATTTTGATTTTGTGTTCTAATAACAATTTATCACTGGAATGACAAATCCATTTTCAAAGGCCACCAGTGGTTTTAAGATAAAACTTCTAGTTAAAAATCGAAAAATTATTCTTGAATAACCAGAATGGATGAGATCGTACTGCAGTAAGACACTATGACAACTGCAGAACATGCCCTTTTAGATATGCTACTACCTACATTTCTATTTTATACTTTTCTTCATAGTGCCTTTCTATACAACTGTGCCTGTCTAAATAATATGCCTTATTTTTTAAGTCTGTGTTAAATTTTGATCTTTTCATTTGTTTTAATGTCCCCCTTTGCTTCTAAAATACGTCTTATATTTCTTAAGTTTTTGATATAGGGATGTAGATGTAAAAATAAATGTGTCACTGCCAACACAACTTACTAGACAGTGTTTTTTATCAGACAGTACGGTGTGTCTTAACTTGGAAAGTAACACCCTCCCAGCAGAATTTAATGAGACCTGGATTATTAAGTAGCTGCACTCTGCTTGAGGGCCTGAAATATGCTAACTGTTTGTGTGAGGTGTTCTGTTTGAAGTGCCTCTTGCCTCGGCTTAATATATACCACACTATCTCATGTTTTCCTTCTTAAATCCGAGTGCAAATGACACACATTCTAACCAACATGACATGACTATGAAATGTTGACTCCTAAATATCCTAAGGGTGTTACACAAGCCATCCGAAATCATCATTTTGAAAAGCTGAGACTTAATTGTCAGCATTTTCCAGGCTATTGCGTATATAAGCAAGCTGGCAACTCCACTAATATCTCACTGTGTTGCTGTTCTCAGCAGTCAGTTATCTGCTATAAAGTTGGCAGACTAAAACAGCTGTTTGAAAACCAAGTGGCTGTTTGGCAAAAAAGAGTTAAAGACACTATATCGACAGTGAATAGTTTGACACTCTAGGACAGGGAATAGATAAGTCAATAATGTACATCTCGTCACCATCAATGTGTCTGTGTCATAATGCTACTTCATGATTATTCATGTATTGTCTCTCAAGCTGATATTAACTTTGTTTTTTCACACTCATTTGGAGTCTGTGCACTGTTAGCAGAATCAGGGCCCTATTTTCCTTTCAGAGATAGTGCAATTACATTAGATTTAACTTTATTGACGTTGCTCAGAAATGAATACATGTTCTGAATGCAGCATTGAACCAAAGTTGCATAAAGGAGTTAAGTGATCATATAACTAACAGAGAGGGATAGATATGAAAATGGTAGGATTATACAGTATATGAATATGTATTAATGGACTAATTCAGTATGATAATGTGCAGTAGTTACAGCAAGCAGTTCAACTATAACTGATCTAATGCAGGTGTAAGTTCAAGTCATTCTAAGAGTAGACACTACATACCAAATAACCAGCTGGTGGTATGAGAAACTATAGGTCAGACTGGATGTTCCATATATGGACACAGGTATAAATAATATGTATGGGTATGTGAGAGCATATATAGTGCAGCTAAGTATATCTGTTAACCGTTGTATATGTGGTAAGTGGGTGGGAGCCAACTTGTGGATGTGGGTGTTTATACTTGTGGACAATCTTTAATTGTTCATGGGCTACAACTCACATTTATTGATTGATAATTTAGTTGTTATTGATTTAAAAACACACAAAATCAATCAATTTCAGTCAATGTAGAAAGTGATTGTGTTTTTAGCCCTTGTTTTAAACAAACCTGAACCTATTTTGATTGGCCTACAGTAATATCCTGCATTTATTCTGTTCAAGTAAATCTGCTGATCTCGTTCCAGTAATAACTGTCTGCAGGTGTAGATAAATTCTCCTCTATATTTTTCTATCAGAATTTGCTTCAAGGACTATAGAGTCGGTCCCTGGGTACTTTACTAGGGACATTCAGTATCAGTGTAGCACTTCTGTTTGATACAAGTATTCATCTATGGCCCTTTCTCCTTCTGCTGTGAACTCTGAACTGGTCGCTATGCAGTTTCATTCTCCTCTCACTGAAGCCGAGCAGTGGCCTGTTCATATCCTTTATTCTCCCCCAGATTACCTTACTTCCCTGGCATTTCCCTTTTTATTTCTTATTTCCTCTTTCCTTTGTTGTGTGTGACCCTGTGTGACCCCTGCACAACAGACTCCTCTATTAAAGAATGGGGAGGGGGCTCTTTGTGTGTGTTTGTGTGTGTGTGTTGTTGTTGTGTGTGTGTTGTGTTCAGTTATATGAATCCCTCAAGCATAGACGCTTTGATCTCTTTCTTCACCTCAGCCTGCGTCCGGATACGAGAAAGACTGCTGACTCATCTTGGTGTGTGTGTGTGTGTGTTGTGGCATTTCTATTCTAAATAGTAGGTGTGGTGGTTTCTTCAGGCAAAACAAATTGAATTTCGTTATTGTAGTTTGATTAGAAATTTTGTGAACTTTTCTTAAAATACAAGACGGCACCTAAACCTTACTCACTACGATGCTGATCAAAATAGTCCAAAAAAAGATTTGAAAATTCTCTTGATCTTGGTATGTGTAAATTCTTTTGTAATGTCAAACCCCTGACCAAACACAACACGTGCTGTCAACAGTGTAACTTTAGTTTCTGGGTCCTGCTCTTGTTGTCTTGGACATGTGTTGTTCTTTCACTAGTATTATTTGCCACTACATCCACAAAGGAGTTTGTTTGCAGGAAGCGATTCAACTGTGTGTTTTTTAAATGTCACTCAGAATGTCAGTCTCTTCGATTCATGGAAGAGGTCATGTTTTATCGACTCAGCCGTTTGCATGGACAGTCAACCGTTCAAGAAATGTCGGAGAAATCCACCAAAGAGAAAATACAGAAATTGTACCAGTGACACTAGTCTCAAAAGAACACAATGCATGCAGTCATAAGAGGCTGAGTTTTTAGTATTGGGAAAGGCTGCATAAAAACATGTCCATAAATCATTGACTAGTAAGCTATGTTTAAAAGCCCACTCTTGCCTTTTATTACAAACAGGTTCTTACTCGTATCAGAGTGTTTTGGAAGCCATTTTGGAAAATGTAATGTAGGATAAATGAAATGAAACAAAAAAAAAACGTATTCTGAGGAGTATAGAAAATTTCATGGCGGTCCGTCCAGAATGGCTTGAACCTTTTCTAAAGTCTGACTCTGCATAATCTCCTGCTTCATGTTGAGAAGGTGGTCATTCATAATTCACAGTCAGATATTCAAATTTTAAAAACATAGTTCTTTGCAGATTTCCTTGCTAGATTAACCATGACATTTTTTTTTTCAATTCCATCAATGAGGTTAGGGGGTTTTTGCAGTGAGCCAGTGGTTCTTGAAGCATGGTTAAGCTTGACTGCTCAGCTTCTCAGGCAAAAAGTCTATACATATTTTAATGACTGGGTATTGCCCCTATTCTAATATTGTCTTCTGTCTCTTAATATTTTTCTTCTGTACGTTTTGTGGATGGCTCCAGGTGCTGATTTGTAGGAACTACATGGGAAACATGGACATGAATGAGATCGACCACTTCATGCCCATCCTGATGCAGAGGGAGGAGGAGGCTGAGATGACGCCTATGGTCTGCCGCGGCAACACACACTTTCTGTGGATCAAACACAGCAACCTCTACTGTATCCTTTTGAATCATTTGAATGAATCTGAATAATGTTGTTGTGTCGGACGGAAAATAGCTTTTACCGCAGTAAACTGAACTCAAATTCCAAAATGGTGCCCACGCTGTCACAAAAAGTGCAAATTCCAAATTTAAGTATTGCAGATAAGTGACATTTGAGTAATTTTTTATATTTGCAAATATTTAATAAGCGCGAAGGACGTTTTATTAATACAAAATGTAGATTAAATTACAAAAACATTTTATAATATTAAGACAGCTTCCATAGTGTCCATAGCATGGTTGAAGAATAAGAGTGCCCATTTAATAATATAATGGCCAATAATTAAAGGTATTTGATGCCTGAGGTGGAAAAATAAGTATTTCTGAGAGTTAAATATAGTCCTTGATGTTGTGGATGTTCAGAAAAGTAATAACATTTTGGTAAAAAATTGGTTTCATGGAATATTTTTTTATACAATGGTATAGATTTCATGTACAGATATCAATGGCTTCCTTCAGCTGTCTTCAGCTCCACAGGAGGTCTCTTCTTTAGGCATCTTCTCAGCTTCCCTTTCATCACATCACATTTCACAGATTCACTGTGATGTCTCGTGCCCTGAATATATCCTCTTTTGTTCATAAGAGATGGGCCAGTCAAAGTTCCTTACCGATTATGAATTCAGCTTGATATAGCAGTTTGTGAGTAAGTGGTATTCCCAGTGCACCACATTAGTCAACTGAGCTGCTGTACCTCCCTGTGGCCGTGTTCTCAATTGCTCGCGCTCAACTTTTTATGTCATTGCCTTCATCTCTTAACCACCACTACATGTCTCCATCTTGTCTAAAAAATCTCTGGTTTTGTAGCGTTTTTTGCAGATTTTTTTTCTCAAAATAAGATACTCGTACTTGTAGATGTGTATTTCTTAACAGTTCTTTCCTCAGTGGTGGCGATCACCAAGAAGAATGCCAATGCTGCGCTGGTCTACTCCTTTCTCTATAAGATTGTTCAGGTGCGTCTGTTTCCCAGAGACTCAAATCCAAATGTTTTAAAGAAAGAGTAAAGCAGGAGTGAAATTCTAGGTCATATATGTTCACTTATCAATAAACAAAAACAGAGCCTTGTTTATATTGCTAAAGCTTTTCTGTGGTCTGTCGATTTGTTTAAACTTACATTACTTTTAATTTAGCATTAAACACATGTTTTGATGGCAAAGTTAGCTGCAGCTTTTAATAAAGATCAAACCATCATTTTCAGTGACCATAATACGCCTTTTTTGTGACTGCGATTTGAGTATCACATGAACAGGTAACGTAAGGTGCAGCTACACCTTTTTACTTCAGCTGCAGTCTCTTCACCTCGTGCTATTTGCATTTGCTTCTTGAATACAGCCGGCAGAAGAATGATAAAAATAGTACGACCATACAACCAGTATTATCAGACACCTACTATAACTTTTGTGTCTAACCGCCTGTTTATGTTTGTAGGTTTTTAAAGAATACTTTAAGGAACTCGAGGAGGAGAGTATCCGTGACAACTTTGTGACGGTGTACGAGCTGATGGATGAAATAATGGACTTTGGTTTCCCTCAGACCACCGACAGCAAGATCCTACAAGAGTAAGACAACTATCACATAAACAGTGACTGCCCCGCATGCCATACGTACTGTTTGTGTGTGTGTGTGTGTGTGTGTGTGTGTGTGTGTGTTAGAGTAGAACTGTTTTGGCAAACTAGGATCATGTATGGTGGTTCTGGCATTTAAAGCTATAGGAAGTAGTGCGTAACATTTTCATATAAATAAATGAAAAGAAAATATCTGGACATACTGGTACAGAAGAAGGTATAAAATCCATGCACGATCACTGAAGGCTCACTTCATGTAGATGCACCGACAGTGTTGTTGTAATTACTCAGAGTTACTCATGGGAAGACAGAAGTTACGCACGATAGCTTTAAGGTGAAACATAAATCAGGCTGTTGAAGGTTGCAAACTCTAATCTGATTTTAATTTAACCTTAGCTCAAGTGGTACACGTTGTGGACAAAACATGAAAGTATTCCAGTTTGAGAACACCTTTTGTATTTATTTCTGTTTTTAACCAGTAGCGATGGAGTTTCTGGTATGTGATGATTCTGTGTGAAGTGCAATTGGCTTATCCCTTGCTTTTCATTCAACACTATGCAGCTGGTGACTTAGGATATAATGAATGGCAGGATTTGTCTGCTGTGTGAAATGAAGCTAAGAAACTACTACTTAGCTTGGGCTCCACAAGGGTTGTTGTTGCAGACAGGGTTGCAAATAGATTAGTTCCTCAGAGAGTCTCATCACTTTACAGCGCTCTGGTAACATAGTATCTGTTTGCACACGGTCAGTGTCTTATATATGTGAACCCCTGGAATTCGCATTATACATTCAACCTTTTCATATCTCAAATGTGATTGTGTTATTATTTTTTTTATGTTATATGTGATTAATGTTTAATTTTGAGTGGTGATGGCCAAGGGCTACAGGCTAAAGTGTGTGTGTGTGTTGTGTGTGTGTGTGTGTGTAGTACAGAACTTGTGTTTGGTGTCTGAATAGGGCCGATAATTACCAGGCTCCTATTGACACTTAAACACAATGAGACTCTCAGCTGGACACACTCGAGACTCTCAGACAGAGAAGCCTGCTCTCCGTTTTCTCCAAGGAGGCACACAAAAGTGTCATTTCTCTCTTGCACACACACACACACACACACACACACACACACACACACACACACACACACACACACACACACAATTGCATCTCTGTGTCTTTCAGCTATTCCCGTTAAAGGACCTTTTCATGACCTCACCACCAACATGTTTTTTCTTTCGTACAATACTAGCTACCTGGTGTAAGCATAAACGTGTGTGTGTGTGTGGGGTGGATGGATGGATGGATGCAAGAGACTGAGCAAATTTGACTGCAGGCATGAATATACATAAACATGCATGTGATCATGTGTGTGTCTTTTTTAGAACCTTCATACCAATGTGTGTGTGTGTGTGTGTGTGTGTGCGTGCGTGTTTTGATTGCTATTGTTATGCTAATCTGTCAGTTAGCTGCCACCCCCCCCCCCCCCCCCCCCCCCGCGCTTCCAGGTCTTTTCATTAGCATTTCTGAGGAGAATCAGGGCAAAACAGAACAAGCGTCAAAGCAACAAAACAAAACAACCCCGACGTCGAACCCAAAGCCACTTGTTGCCGCCTTTCATCTCTCTGCTCTTTCAGATTTTGATATGTGTCAACATGCATTCAAGACCCTGTGGGTGGGAGGAACTGGGACGGAAAACTAGGGAGGGATTTTTGCCTGAATCTGTCAATCAATCTCACAATAATTTATTTCATGTAGCCCGTCTTGTTGTTGACACTAAACAGGGAATGTAAAGTTGAGCTGAAAACAACACCCTTTAGTTAGTTTTAGTGTGTTTTGTATTTGTTCAGTAAGTTCTGATTGGCACCATTCGCTAGAGTGGATATTTTTATAATATTGTGTCACATGACAATATGAAAGACATTGCTGGTAGTGATGAACTAAGGAACTTGGGCTTTCCGGAGCTTTATAGTGAGTTTCAGCTCATTGTCTAGCTGTCCGGTGTGCAGTGTTATTGTTTTGGTTCACTCTCACTGCCCTCGTAACCATTGTTTCCAAGCGCAGCAGGCGGCTATTTCCAGTAAACGAGAACTAAACATTCACTGTGCACGACGACATGCTTAGCTGTAAACAGGAGACGGACAAAGATAGCAACACGCTGGTCAACACAAAGAGAATATTGGACTGAAAAAGTTCACCATATCAACCTAAAAGGTGATCAGATGTCGACTTCTTTCTGCTGCAACATTTTTTGTCTAAAAAATAACTTCTAGCAGCCCATCAGTCAAATTTAAACACTGCATTTCACATCACACAACTCTGTTGCTGTATAAAGGAAAGGCCTCAAACACAGGCCACCATATTTCACATCACTGCTAAGATTTTATTCCTAAATAAATAGGCCTACCTACATTTAATCAAACTAATTTTAGTAGCTGTTTTCCTCAGTGGGCTTTACAGTTGGCACACAGCATACTGTGGCTTTGCACTTGTTCCACTGTTCTGTGAAAGAGGAGCTTGAGGACAGCAGATTTGTGTGCACAACGGGTCAATAAGTCATTGACTTTTAGTTAAATGTTCAGGCTGGTGGAGAAGAAAAGGTGAGGGACAACCGGGAGTGACAGAGGAGAAAAGGAGGTAGGGAAGAGGTCAGCAGGAAGAGAAACAAGGATTTGCTTCTGAGACTTAGAGCAGTTTGAATTAAGGCCAGGACACACCAGTCCGACATGTTCCGACTACGCAAAAAATGGAGTCGGCCGTTTCAGGAAGCTCCAGTTTTCCCGTCGCTGCCAAAGAACACACCGAGACGACTGTTTATTTTCCGTACGCTCGCGGGACGTAATGTCTCCACAACAGCAGGCGGCGCTAATCTGTATTGTGGCCCGAAAAAATACGAAAGCCGGAAATGATTGGACATCTCTCTAGAGCATAAACATAGATAGAAATACGTATTTATATTTATGGACCATAAGAGCACAATTTTTCGAGAGTGTCGAGCATGGTGTCGAGCAGTCAACAAGGGTTGATGCATGTGAGTACTCTCAAAACGAAACGAACAAACACATTAAAACGATGGCTAGCTGTTGTTAGCTGTTTGTGCTACCCGCCTCACTTCCGGGCTTCACTGATTCGCTAGCCCTCCACGAATCAAATTGCTCCAAATGAAAGACGGTCGGCCGCCGATTGAACATGTTCAGTCGGCGGCTGACAGGCTCAAAACAAGCCCGACGACCTCTACGTCGGCCGACGTCACGGCACACACCAAACAGATTCGTCTTTTTTTTTGACGACGGCGATTATCGGGCTGGTGTGTCCTGGCCTTTACATGAAATCTGTGTGTTTGTGTCAGCAGTATACATATTCAACAATTTTTTTGGAATGTCTTATATATAAATAAAGTTGTACATGATAAAAACATGAACATTATGAAATCCTGGAAACTGGAAGAAGTGCTTTGGACATTTATATTCCAAGGGGGAAATTTGTTTTGCATAAATTGGAAGACGGAGTGCACATGTTGTTTATCTGACTACGGCTTCCTCCTATTCTCATGGCAGGTCATGGACACAGTCAGAGGATTATTAAAACATACGTGCTCTCTAGCGTACACACTAAGAAGCAGCCTACAGTAACCTGCATTGTAATGAGGGGGATTCATGGATGGATCAATGATCAACTGAGTATTGCTGATAAATATAATCTATTAGTAGAGTCAACTTTTTTTTCTTAAACCACAGACATGGTTAGACTTAATTAATTCCCGGATAGGGCACTCACATGCATTATTGAATGATCTTTTTTATTGTAAAGATGTACCAATCAATATGTGAATGATCAAATTAATACATGTGATGTGAAAAATAATTGCTCTCGGTGGACTTAGCAGTTCACCTTCTTCTTTTAGTTTTAAATCTGTGACTGTACTGCTCTAATTGACATCCAGGATCATAAGTCATCTGTTTTTACTTAAAGGGCTAGATAGCATAACCCCACTGTATGCTACTTGCCCGGGTGAGCCACTATATGGGTTTGAACAAAAAAGGATGCAGGAGTTAGTGGAAAACAAAACAGAGCTTAAAGGCTAAAATTTGCAAAGTGGCATGAAACACAACTCAACGTGAATGTTATGTTTCTACTCAGTGTATAGAAACATTGCTGTATAGCCTTCTGTTTGCTTACACATTCACCAGATACACTTTAAAAGGTGAAAATATTTTGGTGTTCACCTTCTTGCATTGCTCCAGCGCTGTCCAAAAAAAAAAAATCTATTCCACGTTTAAGTATTCAAAGAGAAATGGTTAAGTCTTAGCAGAAAAAAAGGAATGCTTATCACAAGTTGTCAGAAGTTGCCACGTGAAATACATTTCTCTGCCTGACTCCTAATTCACTATGTAAGAGTCTGTGAATTTTCTGCTTCATCTTCAGTCTGAATGCACACCAGGTGGTGGACACATGTGTATACTTGAGTGGAGTTCAAATACTTTTCAAAGGCTTTGCTCCAGTTGTTGCCTCCAAAGTTACCATCTAGAATATATTATGTTGGATTTAAAAAACACATCATTTCACTTCTGAAGTATTAAAACTATAATATTTCGTGTTCTTTTGTTCGGATGTATGGAAGGTAAAAGATGATTGGAAAAAAGTTTCAGAGTTCTCAGGTGTTGTTTAATGAAGTGAGATCACAGGACAGCATATGCAGGAGTCAGTGACTGACAAAAAAGGTAATGAGCCTTTTCGACAGCAAGGCTTTTTAACATATCTTGACAAAGTCTATTGATTGGTCTATCTTGTTGTCTTGTATCTTCTCGTCCAATCCTCTTCTTCTTCGCTCTTGACCTGAACTATGCTGAAAAGTAGAATTATGCTCCTGGCCTTGAATTGTAACTTGTATCTATGGTTGGTCAGACTGAGTCAGGAACATACAGATGCCTTTGTTTAAGATAGATACATCTGTACTTTCTCTGGCCTTGTTTTCTGGGAAAACATGTATAAAACTTACAAGAAGTGTTGTGCTATTTAACTCCCTTCCACTGTCCCTGCTCACTGGGCCTGAAATTAGAACATTTTAGATCACATGTTATAAATGTATTACTTGTTAGTTGATTATATATAAGAGTAAATGCAAATTTATGATGGTGGTTATAAGCATCATTAATATTAAAAAATTTAAATCCTGACAGAAGCTACTGGCGAAAATGTGACTTAAACAATCAGTAAATGTTCATAAAACACTGAGAAATCCTGTCACATTGTTACCGTCATAGCTGCATCTCAACCCCCTTAACAGTGACAAAAGATTTCCCACCATTTAAAACATAAACTGATGGAATTTCTTAAAGAAAGGACTCCCAGACAGTAAAGGTTCAGACCCATGAGCTATTCAAGCAAAACTCATCAAAACACTTGATCGCGTGGTTTAATTTGCCCTGGACATACTTAATAGTTCAGTGTCATGTAAACAAATGCATGTAATTATCCGTGGCTGCGGTAACAATGGGTTTATGTAAATCTCCATTTTTCAATTACACCCATGAATAATCTTCCTACAACACGATCGCCAAGTAAAGCTGCTTTCATTTATCACCCAAGATCGTTTATCTCAAGTGCGGAAATTGATTTAAAAAAAAAAAAAGGATTTCTCAAGAGAGTTGGGCTCTTGTTGTAAGAAATACATATGGTATTTGTTGTGCCATATCGTATTTAGCTCTCTTCAAATGGATCATATTTTGTTGATAGGAAATGTTGCTAATTGAAGCCTCTGTAAACCCAAATCCAGAAAATCCTTCTATATGTCATTTGGGGAGTTAGGTTGCAGTCGTAGTAAAGCATCTGAGATGAGTTGGGCATATTTATCAATCCAAAGAAAGATAATGTCATTTAAGATTGATAAACATTACAGAATGTGGTTTAGATGAGGCGGGCTATGCTCTGGTTCTTATGACACAGGAAGCATTTTGAACCAATCAACGCTGTTATCTGCAGTTCTCTGCCCGAACATTCTATAAAACAAGACTGTTTGATAAGGCCACACACCCCACACTGTCCTGTGAAACGGTCCAGACAGTTAAAAAAGCTGTTTTTAACTCTATTTATGCACCATTTCTTTTCAATATATTTTAGTAAAAGCTTATAAGACAAACTGATATATATATGATTAAAATGTACAGACCAGATTTCCGGAGGCTTTAACGATGACTGTACTTCTTGTGGGTTTTTCAGATGTTCCACTCAACAGGATTGCGTGGTGAATTTGGACACAGTTTGACCCATGACACTCCTCTCTTTCTGCCCATGTCTCTCTCTCAGGTACATCACCCAGGCAGGTCATAAACTAGAGATCGGGGCTCCGCGGCCTCCTGCCACCGTCACCAACGCTGTGTCATGGAGGTCTGAGGGAATCAAGTACAGGAAGAACGAAGTCTTCATGGACGTCATAGAGTCTGTCAATCTACTGGTGAGGACAGTGTTTCGCTATGTACACATCACATCTTATAAAAAAATAGAAGTATGTATGTAGGATAAATTGGCCGAACAAAGACAAAGAAAGAGTTACAGACGTCGCATAATTGTAATTTGTTGATGCATATGTAACTGGATCAAATCTCGTAACAGCTATGATTATATTAATAATAGGTGATATTTCACCTGGGGAGGTAAGTATAAAGCCTGGACAATATCGTGCCATTTCATTACAAGATTGAGGTTGTTATGTGAACCAATGGCTCAGTCAACAGGCTGTTATTTTGCTACAAATAATGTGCTTCATTTACGATTCGGTCTGATTTAGCTTTTTATTTAAGTAAATTTTGCATACTTAAGTACAAAAGTTGAATTATACAGTAGATAATTGTAGCAACATGGTTTACTGGTCTATTTTTAAACCATTGTTATGGACATCATTATCCAGGGACCAGGATGAAAATACATCATGACCGACTCATATCATATCGATTCCAGTATAAATTCTTCATTGTTTACCCATCACGATCCGTTGTTTTATGCATCTTTCAAAAAGTTTTTAATTAAAAGGATCAAAGTACGTCCCTGTGGGTCTAACTGGGTGTGTCGGTTGCTAATATCGTCTTTGTCAAAACTCTGCCATGTTTTGACTCCCCAAACAGCTTTCCTCTTTCCTTCAATTGAATTGCAGAGGAAACAGTCTGTACAACCTACAATCCTCTTTTCTTTTTTCAATCGAATATTTTGTGGTAACCATGTGTCTTAATGTATTCAGTTGTAGATTTTAAATGGTTATTCAATAACTTAAGATCATCATATGTTTTGAAAACTCAACAAAAGATATGACCACACAACATGTTCAACTTTGACATGATCACTGCCTTCTTAAAATATAAGTCCATCAAAATATTTTGGTTTGAAAATCTACTGACAAATATGGATTTCAACAAGTGTTAACTAATGATAAACATATCATCTGTTATTGAGTTATCATATAATGAGTTAGTTATTTATTCTATTGATTAATCAGTTGTTATTAAAACATTCCTGACCTTGTACTTTGAGCTTCATTACACACAACTTAATACACTGCTTGTTGTGGTAATGTGTTGTTACTAGGCTACACCATAAATCCATTTATGGGAAAATATTATATTTTTGACTTTCTCAAATTGAAATATGTTTCCTCTAGATTATGTCCTAAGAGCAACGCCTCAAGGACAGATCTAGAGTCAGTTTCCTATGAGTCAAAAGGAAACTGTAGGTGTGTTTACTACTGTATGTGTGTTTAACTACTGCTAGAGCTGCAGCTGCCACTTCCTTTATCTGTGACCGGGGACTTTGTTTATGTCTTCAAAGGTCCTCTTTCACATTAACACCTTGCTTACACTTCTCATGCTGTATGCTGAAACTACTATCTAAGTTTTTTAACAGGGGAGTTTGTGATTCTGTCTTACTGTTGATCTGTATAATATCATCATTTAAACATCTGACACTGAACTTTCCACTGAAAAAGGAATGAATGACTGTAATAGTCAACGAGATCATCGGCACAAAAAAACGAATTTCTTAATAGTTATTATCAATTCCTTTTTTCTCGGATACGGTCTCACGGGAACTAAGACAAAATGATAACGGCAGTCCAAACGGATAAACATCCAACTCCAGAAAAGTTCCTCATAGCTTCTTTAAATGAAAAGTATATAGAGAGGGATATCAATGCGTTCTTCCAATAACTCACTGATTATTCTCTTGTTTATTAGAATGCTTTGCTCTTCTGTCTACAGGTGAATGCCAATGGCAGCGTCCTGCGCAGTGAGATAGTGGGCACCATCAAGCTCAGAGTGGTCCTGTCGGGGATGCCTGAACTCAGACTGGGCCTCAATGACAAAGTTCTGTTTGAAATCACAGGCAGTAAGTATCAGTGAATGTCTCAGTGTCTAGTTATATATACTGTGTGTCTTGAGGCTTATGATGAAGCAAAACAGTTCGGTTGACTTGAGTCACATTCATCAAATACAAGAGAGGAGAAACTTGGGGGGGGGGGGTGGGAGGGGGTCAGCGTAGATAGTTTAATTCAAAAGTTATATGTTCAAATACTTTCAGAGTAATGTGCTGACATTAATCGTTATTTGAAAATGCTGTTGGTGGTTTTCTTTCCCTTTACTTGAGTCAGTGGTTCCCAACCATAGATAGTATATACAATCCCAACCCTTTATGTCAGAATGTCACCCACAAATGACAGATGAGAAGCAGAAGCAGTTTATATGTACTCCACTTGTCTTGTTCAAATGTGTCATTTTAAATTGACTGTAAAGATTTTACTTGTACGAAAGAGATGCTGGAATCTTTGAAATTTAGGCTTGCGGTCTCTTTGTTCACTGCAGTTTTTGGCAAAGTTTGCATTTAACACACATGGGGTGACTTTTTTTTCAGCTAATTTCGGAGCTGCAATCTTTCCAATATCCCCTACTAGTGTGTACATGTAAGACTGGTTTGGACTCAATGAAATGCATACAATGGTTTTAGTTTGACAATATGAATTCTGCTGCCTCTTGCTAAATGCAATATTAATAAATGTCTGTGTGAAATCAGGCAGGGATTCAGGGTCATAGGTCTATCCCATTATTCATCTTGGCACACTGTAGCACACTGAGCTGACCAATGACACATTTCCATTTTGAGATTTTACATTTTGGATTGAGAACTGTTTAAACTGGATGGATTATTGTATTTTTAAATGAAAGTAACCCATTCTTAAAATATAATTTACTTCAAAAAATGTGCAAGAGTAATGCTTAAAGCCCCAAATTTGTGTGTATATATGGCTACTGGTTGATGGGTGAAGCTCTTGCCGATTCTCTCTCCACTTCCACTTTCAGTTCCACTACCTGTCTCAACCCATCACTACAAATCCCCCTCTCAGCTTAGCGTTCATCCTTCCTCATCTTCCTATTCCTCTCCTCCTTCATTCCCACATTGCCAACTTTTCCATTAATGTCTCTCACTGATACCGCTCCCTCTTGTCTATTTACACCACAACACACACACACACACACACACACACACACACACACACCACACACACACACACACACACCACCACACACACACACACACACACACACACACACACACACACAACACAAACACACAACCACACACACTCCTTACTATAAGGGGGGAAGGCTCAATCACTGTCTAGCCTCTTTGCCTCTGGTTTAATCATCACCCGGGGCTACAGCCCTGCAGATGAAAGATGGGAGTCTGTGGAAACCCCGTATATGCAACCCACGGAACCCCTGCTGTGTGTTGCATTCTGGGAAAAAACATGTCATCAGAAAGAAATAATCAGAAATAATGATCAAACACATCACCCACACCCACACCGTCACATACAGCAAACCACACACACCCACACTGGATGTTTATACAATTATTGAAATCGGTTTACACTTTTATCCTAAGCATTTGCATTTTTTTTTTAACATATGATTTCACAGTAATTTGGTGCTTAACATGTTTGCCGGATCTGCACATTTTATCCAGCTGGA
>CM047510.1:27059324-27109324 GCA_026122265.1 Ammodytes dubius
GTTAACTTTGAAATCCCCTATTTCACCGTGTCTGGGATTCAGGTTAGATCCTTTATTAACCCAGTCTTTGTTTAGTCCTACTTCCTTGCTTTTTTCTTCTTTGTGGTTTTTCAACAATGACATTCACACACAGGTGCACTGAGTGAATACAAATGGCCTATGTTACTATTATACAAAACTGTGTAACTAACTTGCAATGTCCTCTAACAATGCCGGAGCGTCCTGTATAGTTTCAGATAACCTCGCACTATTTGTCACAGCTCCTTCTCAGCTGCAGCTGGGTGTGAATCTTACAATACACCAATACAGACTGTCATACAATAGTAATGGAAATTAAATATATATATGAAATAATTGATCCACATGCGTCACTGAAACTACATATATGAAATGAAAGCCAAGACAAACAGCACAGTTTCAGATAATCTAAGTTTTTATAGTAGTTTTTTCTCTCATCCTTTAGATTCAGAAGTATTTCTCAACCCATAAAGGTACAATTAGTCCTAAAATTCACCAAATCTGTATTTTCATATATTTCAGAGATGATTTACATCTGCTATTACTGGGCTGCCATGAACACACTGAAGCATACAGGCTACATACTGAACAGTAGTTTTTAAATGTGTGTTTGTTTGTGAATGAGGTGAAATAACTACATTAAACAACATGTCTGTGTTCCCTAGGTGCGTTACCTTAAGATCATAGAGAAGAGTGGTTACCAGGCATTACCATGGGTGCGCTACATCACACAGAGTGGAGGTGAGAACAAACACAGTGAAATATATTCAACACACACACACACACACACAACCACACACACACACACACACACACTCTCTCTCACACACACCACACACACACACACACACACACACACACACACACACACACACATACCAGTTCTGATGAACTCCATTCTCTTTTCCCCATATTTTAAATCTGCATATCTGATTGTGTGGAACTCATTAAGATTTAATTTAAGATACTGTTTGACCGTATGCACCTACAGTACTTACAATCATGGATTGTGACGCTGAAACACACAAAGACTGTTGTGACTGTTGCATACTTGATTTAAATTCCCCTGAGAACCGACCTGCTTTCAAATAAGCTTCTGGGAGAAATTGTTTATTGCGAGTTTAACTCTCAAAAAACGTCAGCCTCATCAGGTCTCTGTGAGTGTGATTTTCTGAATTTAACAACACCAATTGTTCAAAGCGCTTTACAGAGAGTTAAAACAGAATTATATTATAAATATAAAACATATGATTTGTAATAATGAATGTTAATATTGAATATCCACATCCTAGGAGTTGTCAACTCCAGTTTTGCTGCATTTTTCTGTCCAAAGGTAGTCCAAACCCATTATCAAAGTTGAGGTTACCACAATGTTAAATATGATGTGTTCTGTATATGATGTTTCCTGGTAAAAGCACTGTCAGGGTCAGTCTTTCTGCAGCAGATTTCAGCTAGTGCCCTAGGTGTGAACCCAGTTGTATAATGTCCATCATATCCATTACCTGGCTCTATCACCATGATTCTTATGGGTTTAGAATGACACCACACAGTATAGCCAATGATTGTAACTTTAAAAGCTTGCGATAGCTACCGGCGTAAAAACTCTTTCTAAGGTGTCCAAATTTGAGCAGGGTTACAGTAAAGTCGAAGGAAGGCTGTGAAATGTGTTGGCACCTGAGATCTGTAGTCACTGCCCTAGGGATGAACCCTTCTATAGAATACCTGCCAAACTCAAAGGTGACCCCCCAAGAAATATATTTCAGTGTTTGCGAATTTTCAACTTCTAACACCACACTAAATTGCGATTTTCCTTGGAATAATGTTGAAATATACTCAAAGCTGCATCTCTGCCTTTAACATATGAGCCTTATCTTTGGATAGATCACACATCATTGCATATTGCCACATTAAAGCCACGGTATATTGATGGGACTGCAGAGAAATCCTCTTAATAGCTCTAATGCTAGTTTCAATGATGGGAGTAAATGGAAATGATATGGAGATGGAGGCCCCTGTATCTCCACTGGATCCTGGCCAGAAATCCTTAGGTTTGGTACCCGTCATAAGCCCCAGGAATGAAGCGGACTCTTTCACATCCATCACTTCAATCACCTAGAAATGTCAGGTTCAATTCAGGGGCTGAAGTGTTTGACTGATGCCTCCAAAGTGCCAGGATGCTCCCTGGGTAGCACTCAGAGAATGCCAAGGTTACTACTGTAGTTGCTTGTCACATCAGCAAGAAAGAGAGAGAAAGAGGGGGATAGAAAAGTGAAGGACAGAAGATGTGTAGAAGTTAAAGGTGGAGTCAGCGATTCTGGAGAATGCTTGTCAAAATTGCTTTTGGTCAAAATCAGTGAATATCTCCTCACGATGCACTACCTATCCGTACTGTGTGTACTCTAAAAAAATAATCTGGTGTTTTATATTGCATAGCTAAATGGGTATGTAACACCGTTGCCCACCGTAGCTAGCAACATGGCTGTTACAGAGCCTAGGCTTGTACACTGACTTCTTTCTGAGCACGCACACACACACACAGTACGTACAGGTAGTGGATCTTAAGGACTAATTGATTATTGAGAAAAAGCATTCTCCAGAATCGCTGACTCCACCTTTTAAGTATGGTGAAGTATTGGGGACCAGACAGATTGCTATCAACTTTCTCTCATACTGTTACCATCAGCAACACTGGGAGGGAACAGGAGAATAGACGGGGATGATCACATTTCACTCAGCACTACATGAATACACACTCACACTGATTAAACAATATGCCCTTATACCGCAGACTCACGGTACTGACTTATTAATGAGTGATGAACAGGCGTTTAGCGATAGCCGTAGCGTACAGCACTATGGGAAGCCTTAAGGGAGATCAGACTGTCAGTGGTCAGAATATGATCGGGCAGCTTTACACTGCAGCCGGGCCGTTGAGCTGATGCTACGAAATGAAAGATGTTTAAATATCAATTCTGCATGTAATTTTTTTTATTGAGGAAACAGTCAGAACTTTAAGGTATGCATTTTCATACAAGGTACCAATGTGGGTAAAGATAATGAATGAGCTTGAGTGAGTGGTCTAGGACTTATCGGAATGGCGTATGTTGAAAGCCTCTAAAATAGTTGAATAAATTATTTTGGATAATTATTATTTGATTACCCTTTATATGGATAACTTCACAGAACACTGTTAAATATGGCTTTGCTTTCTTTACCTATATGGACAAGAACCCATCACAAAGATTATTCCGTAAACTACAAAGCTGGAAACATGTTATCGTCTTATATTTGTATGCTGTAGCAATTCACGTATCCTTAAGTTGGAACTAAATTTGCGTCTACTTCAAACCATGAATGACAGCTCCAGACCAAGTACACAGTAATTTGTGGAAAGAAGTGACCGCATGATCTTTAATGTACTGTAACTTGTTTGTTAGACATCCCTGTATACACATATGCAACTCAATAACTCAGAACATTTGCTTTGATAATTGATCATATTATTAATAGTAAATGGGATTTTTTTTCTAATCTAGTAGATTTCTTTTGTACAAGACTCTTCAAGGTCTGAAACTGCAGACAATTTAATATCTATCTAAGAAGAAAGGAATGTGTTAAATATTGGTAATATGATTTAGCCGAATGCCACTACAGCGAGTATCGGGGAACAAATCTTGTTTAGGTGATTTAATAGGGGCTTACGTTGGCAGTGATGAGGGGAAGAAAAGCCGTGTTAATGCTCTGCTGTTACATTTCTTGGCAGATTACCAGCTGCGGACAAACTAAAGGGCACGGATGCTGCTAGACAAATGGATACTGTCTCTCTCCCTCTCTGTCTGTCTCCCTCTCTTCTCTGTGGCCCCTGTCTGCGATGGACAGCAGAGGACAAGTGCAGGAGGACAAAAAGGAAATTGGTTCCAACTTTGAACGGACACAAGACATCAAAGCTTCTTCTAAGACGTTCTAAAGTCGAAGGGAGGGGCTGCTGCATTACCTACGACCTGTGATTTTTCAATAATTTTTTTTTTCTTATTTGATTTTTTTTAAAGCCTTCCTCAGGACTCCCGTAAAAAACATTTTAATATGTGAATAATGAACAGATGACTTTGTGTTAACTTCCGGCGGGCTCTCACTTTTACTATCACTTTTAATGCGATATCCCTTGAGGTCGATTTAGGGCAGAATACAGGGGATACACAAGACATTATTTCTAGTCTACGTTTTTTCCACGGAAAGAAAAACGTTTGAAATATTACAAGAATGTTGCATTATCTTTTTGGGAGTACTTTTGCTTGTCCACTTACATGTGTATAGCTTTCTACTGTTTAAGATTTAAACGTACACATTGTATACTGCCAATATACAGTGAGGGGTCATCGTCAAATTTTAGATTTCAAATTTTTTACATTTGGCTTCTTTTTACATCAAAAGTGGGGCCATGTACTCCATCAGAATTGACCGTTACATATCCACTGAACCACATATCGGCACATCTGTCAGCATCTGTAAGCTGTCAAGGTTTTTATTCCTCTCAATTTGGTCTTTTATCATCCTTATATAAACAGTTCATTTTAACTCTGTTGTTAATCTTCATCGCTATCACGGCCACATGTTTTGCTTGGACCCCTATGTTTAATATTGTTCATTGCCTTAAAAAACAATTGCCTATGTATCATCATAACCTTTTAGCACTGTGACTTGTGATAACCCCCAGTGCACCTGCAACCAACACCAGCGACCAGATCAATGATTAATAAGGCACACAATTGTCACAGGCATTGGCAGTGTAACGTAATACAGTGGACGCACTCCCACGGGGGCCCATAACCTTATCCTTGTGCTCCAAAATCAGCTTGTGCTTTGAAGTGGAGACTGAAAGAATGGGTGCTATGCAGGATATTTTGTCATATTTTGCTTAGTATCTGTTGTTTAAAGGCTACTGTACTAGTTATTCCCTTGTGGAAGATTTCTGAAGGACAGGACTAAATAAAAGGGATTTATTTATTTGGAACAATCTGAGAAAATTGACAATATGTTGGGGGGGGGGATTGTTTTTCTGTGATTCAATTATATTTTATTTTTGACATGTCGACCTCTATGGGCCTCATCAAAGCAGTGTGTGTCTGTTGTGGATGCACTGCCCCATATCGGTTCAGCCGCACTGCCACCAGCAAAGAAGAAGAGTGGCTGTCGATCCATTGCATCTCCCTGCTGTTAAAAATACAAACCCTTCTATTACAATCATTCCATTATCTTGTGCGAAGACAGTTTTCAGACACCGATGTGCATTGTTTATAAGTGTGTGTGTGTGTGTTTATCATG
Source organism: Ammodytes dubius (assembly GCA_026122265.1). Taxonomy (NCBI): domain Eukaryota; kingdom Metazoa; phylum Chordata; class Actinopteri; order Uranoscopiformes; family Ammodytidae; genus Ammodytes; species Ammodytes dubius. Next base: position 27,064,665 of record CM047510.1, read on the forward strand.
TGCTGTCATTAATTTATCAACTGCTATATGTCGATAGGAAGCAAAGGGATATATTTGGAAATAAACAATTTTTTTTGTATCTTGTTTTGGAATACTTTTGTTTTGTTTGTAAGAGGAATTTGTATCAGGATAAATAGATAATACTATGTTTGCAACTAAGAAATGTAGAGTATCACATCAACAATATGACTAGTGGAAAAAGATCTGCTTTGATCTGTCTTGACAGCAATATTTACCCCAAATTAAATTCAGGAACAAACAACAAAAAATATACTTGTACACACAACACACTTCAGATACTGTAAATAAACAGTATTTATGGACAAAAATATTCATTCTTAATTTGGATTTACAGTAGATTATAGCACATTTTATCTGGTTAAAATGTGTTCAAATGTGTTCACTGTCTTATGACAGAAAAACTGAATCCTCTCCTCCTCATGGATGGATACACAGCCATTGTACTTGCTACTGTAGGTCAAAAGATAGATTCATCAAAAAGGATTACAAGATTTATTCGATGTACTGTAATACAACAGTGTGAGCCTTAGCTATTTCTTCTTTCTGTGTGTGTGTGTGTGTGTGTGTGTGTGTGTGTGTGAGAGAGAGAGAGAGAGAAGAGAGAGAGAGAGGAGAGAGAGAGAGAGAGAGAGAGAGAGAGAGAATATTGGTGCCAGCCTATACCAGCCCCTACAGGCCACAGCTTTGTGCATTGTTCCTTCAGCTCGCTGTCCGTCATCGCCCCAAACAATGTTTAACTGTGTGAGCGCTTTTGTCTCAGGGCAATAGGCTGTGCATATGTGCGGCCGATAAAGAGGTGTGACTGACTCTCACACACAAACGCACACATGACACACAATGCAGGAGCTTTTTACGAGGTCCTTCTGTATAAGCCGATGTGAGAAATGACTCTTGGGACATTTTACCAACACCAATGACCATTATTTGCTACTGTGCAATTGTGTTTTTCCCCCTACGGAAATGAACCTTTTAGCTTTAAAAGTGAATGTTTAATTACTTCTTGAACTAAATCTGAAGCATATTGGCAACCCACACAACCTTTGCAAAGGCATTGCAATTCTATGACTGGCTGCCAATGTAATGGATTTCATTTCACTGAGTTGTTTGTCACAGTTATTTCTCCATTTTCTGCATTGCGAGGAATGATAATGACCTGTTATCTGAGCCAATAATACATCTAATAAATCAGAAGTGCGAAGGACTGCAATTGTCACCGCCCAACCACAGCTCCAGGCTTAAGATTAAAGATGCATTTGCTGTAAACCATGAGTCATTTTCAGAGAAGTGCACTGGGAATCTTGAACTAAGTCCTGAAATAGCCTAAATCAGATTTATTAAAAATCAAATAAGGTAAACCTTTTACTAAAGTGACGTCAGGGATTTTGATAAATAAGCTACTTTCTCTAGAACCATACCACTGTAATTTGACTCAAAGAAAATGCTGGCTATAGCTTGTAAGATACTTTTTTTTTAAATTGTTTATCATGGATTCCGGTTTGTATCAAAAATGACACTTTCCAAAATACATTGTATTTGCTTTATTAAATTTACGACACTCCACTGCTTATGTGCCCATTGCAGCCCCATGTGGGCCTATCTGCAACTCATTGGAAACACCTGTTCAGCCATTGCCTACTCATACATTCAGCAGACACATAGTAGTAGTCATATTTGTAAATGTTTCCTTCTGATGAAGTCTAGTGGGTATTTATTGTCTCCTTAGCTCTCAGCACCAACTCCTGAGGAAAATAGTTGGATCTATAGCTAGCAAGATGCTAGTTGACCAGCCACTTTTAAATGTTGCCTGTTGATGGTGGTGTAGGGGGTATTTCAGAGCTTCATGGCTGAACATATTTGCCTACATCGACTGTGTTGATCAATGACACTTGACCAAACAATTAAAAAAAACAATGAGCTAAGATGCTAAAGAACTCAGAAGAGCTGAAGAGATTGTTGATTCAATTCATGACTTCAACACAATGAATGACCATTTTACAATACACACAGTCATTTGATCCAGTGTTAATATAAAAAAATATATAAAGCATAATACAGGACAAAGAAGGTGCCGCAAGATAAACAGTGCAATACTGAGTCGATGCACAAAAGCACACGTGATCCCGACATTCTAAAGTGCTGTGAAATGAATCTCCAACAATCATGTTGTCTTGTATCATGTGAATACTACAGGCATTCAAATGTTAGAGTTTTGACAATGTCTGAAAGAAACATCGTAGACGCCTGTATTATGATAAATTATGATTAATCTGAGGAAATAAATTAAATCGCATGAAGAGGTCATTCAAATTGACCATCCAAAGTGATTTTATATTGGTTTATCTATAACTCATTCAGTATCCAACATTCGTCTGGTGATCCCATCCATATCTCACAATAACCCAAGAACACTTTGACAGAATACATGTTCAGAAAAGGCCTATAAGTAGGACTAAGCCTCTGACAACTTTTTGTGTAAACATTGTATAAGGACAGAGAAGAGCTTTATATAAATCTAATGAAAATGTGTCCTAAATGTCAATGGAGTAAGGTTTACGGAGCACACATACAATGCTTATTTAAGCTCTCTGAAATGGTAACTGGTCAAATGTTCATCAGACTTTTCAGCTGCAATGTAATAATAATTCTTCATGTGTTATCCCTTCAATCCTCTCATCCTTGCTCCTTGAAAGTTGATTGCTTATAGGCTACTTCTAACATTTTCACAAGGCAGACAGTACAAATTCAACTCATTTCGCATCATACACAATCTAATCTGCAAAGCTGAATGATGTAAGAGATGAATGTTAGGCTAAATGTTCGTCAAAATGATCAAGTCTTTGTGTGGTTACATTTAGATTAGATTAGCCAGACTGGAGGTAGTCTCTCTGCGAGCCCGATGGTCCATGTGTCCAGACACGGTGAAGATGTTCAAAACCCGGTCCACAAACCTTCGTCCATGCCTTGTCCTTTCAAGCAGCATCACCACCACCGAGTATATCCCAACACCCACCACCGCGGTCCCTCCTCCGGCTAGCAAAACCACCCGGAGATGTACATGTCATTGAGGGCTTGGCCAGGTTTGGGCATGTGGTTAACCAGGGCCAGGTGTAGCAGAACCCCTCCGCAGATCACCAGTGACAGCCCGGTGATCAAAACCACCAGGATGTCCGATAAGCCACCGCTTTTCAGCATGTTGATTCGCTGTCGGCTTCGGATGCAGTTCATGTCCTGCACGGCCGAGCTTAGCAGTTGTTTGAGCAGGACTCCCAGGGCTAGCAGGCAGAGGGCCGTCCCTACGCCCAGTCGCCATTCGCTGGAGACGCTAGTGGTGGTGGACAGAAGGCCAACTCCCCCTAGCCCACAGCCCAGGATGAGGAGCACAGCCACGCAGTAGCAGAGCAGCGACTTCCCTGGATCTCTGAACCACCAGAGCTCCACCTGCTCCTCTAAGATGTTGTTCTGAATCCGACGTGGGTCTACTGGACCGTTTAGGCCTGACTCGGGGCCATTGTGACCCCTCATGGGGGAAAAGCTGTCCAGTTCAGGCATCCTAATAACGCCACAACCACACTGAGGTATGAGGTGGCCACAACCACAGAGACGACAGAATCCACCTAGTAATCCTTTCAGGACGTTTAGTCACCAATGGTTAACAGCCACGAGTGTGTCAGGACAAGAAAAGGTTCACAAAAGTTGTACAGGGTTGAAACGTATATAATCCAGAATAGGGAACGGTGGCTTGAGTTAGTGGCAATAAAAAAAGAGAAAATGAATGTAATGCACCAAATGCACTAACACACTGGATTGAGCTCAGTGCCTTGGCCTGTGTGCAAAAGGTTCCTCAAGGGATCAGTTTGGGTCTCTTGGTCCTGTGTGTGAATGATTATAACTCACAATAACTGGATGCTGAGATGGATTCAAATGTCTCCTCCAAATTCCAAACATCCAGTGAATGTACAGTCTGGTTTGAGGGGCAGCAGCAGACACCTGGGAGAGAAGAAAGATGTAGATGTTTACAAGGTTTGAAAGGTGTGATTCCACTTGCCGTATTTTTGTTAACAATTTCACATGACCGATGTATGAAGAGATCAATTACATTAAATAGTGCACTTGGTTAAAGCCACTACGAGTAACTTTGTCAGTTGGCGGCCCCTTTGGACAAAAGCGGTAGTATTTTTACGAGCAGCTGTCGTAAGCTGTTTTCTAGCGCGTGCCGGCCGTGCGAGTGTCAAATGATTAGGACGCATATAGTGCATGTCAGTGTGTTGAAAGTGTGAGGGCAACGGACTATTTTCGGTCTCGTGTGAGGTGGTTAGTGACTCTAAGGTAATTTATGATTATCAGAGGAAACATGAGGCTTTAAAGATATTTAAATGTTACTCGTAGGGCTTTAAGCGAGCTTGTTAGCTGTTGTGCTACTTTAAGTGGTCAGTCTGAGCTAAAAAAAAAGCTAACTATATAACCTAAAGGTATATATTCTGTTTCTAGAATATATGTACAGTAAATAGCTTCCCGTCCATCATTCCGAAACAAAGCACAATGCAGTGTTAAGGACTAAACTATGTGGTGTCTATAGGTGAGCAAGTCAAACAGATGAGCACTTAACTGTGGACTTTACACCCTCTTCACTCTGCCTAATGGAAGTTTAATGTCTGTTTGTTTTGCACAACTTGAAGAGAGATCTGATCTGTTCGAGGGCAGTTAAAGAGTACCGTCACAGCAGCTAAACAAAGACCTGTTTGTTTGAACTTCCAAATGGTAGAAAGTGTCATGTTGTAGTGATGCAGGAGTGCACCCACATGATCGTGTTCAGCCCAGGTGTGGTTAGTTACACAGCAACCTTCTGACCGTAACCAATGGTGATGGTGGGAATAATGAGAGCAGTAGCAGCACTGTTCATTTTGATGTCAAGCTATTCTTGAAAGTCTAAGTTTGTGTATCACACACACACACACACACACACCACACACACACACACACACACACACACACACACACACACACACACACACACACACACACACACACACACACAACACACACACACACACACACACACACACACACACACACACACACACAAGCAGTTTCTCTGAAGATCCAAACTTGCTGTTTTGACTGTGTGAAAAACTTTGTGTGCTGACCCGGCAACCTTTTTCTTCTCTCATTATCACTATGCTAATGGCTTGCCAGCAACGAGGTGGATGGATAAAACAAGCATCAGCTGCCGATGGACAACACACACACAAACACACACACACACACAAACAGCGTATGCACAAATGTTAATTGTCTCTCTCATCCTACAATCACACACACCACCCACTCATGATTGAATCATCTGCTTGAACTCTCAACCCAGTTGAAACTCTCTAGTACTGTTAAAGGCTCATTAGACCTGTGAATTTCATTTACGTATATATATATATATATATATATATATTGATAAATTGTATGCTATTCCCCTTTACTTTACCTCAGCATATTTAATCTCTAATGTGGTTTGTTGACCTCATCACACCCTCATAACACAATCATGTAAACATATACAGTCCCAACACGCAAGCAAAATAACAACACACACACACACACCACACACACACACAACAAACAAATACCCTCAAGGTTATGGCCGTCGACAGCTTGTCTTTTAAAACCTGTCAGCGGCTTTATTTCTATCAAAGTCAGCAGCGCGAGGCAGAAGCCCACGCGCTGCCCCGACGCAGGCTGACAGGAGTTACTGCTTGTCCTCACCGGCCGTGGATTATGAAAAATAAAATAAAATGTCAATCTGAACAAGCCAAACTTGATCTCAGAGGCAGACTAGAAAATATTGTTCTTGTCTTTTCAAAACCTTTGGCACCCTTAAAAAAAAAGTTAAAATGCAGCGACAGTAACATCTTGCTATATATTTTTTTTTCTGTTTAGATAAGACTTTAAACTTGATGCAAGATCACATTTCTTATTAGTGTGGACAGGTTTGCCTTGTGCTAAGGCAGTGCGGTAACTCGGGACACAGGGAGATATGAGGTGCATACACCAGGTGTGAAAAAAAGAGTGTAATTAAAGTAGAGAAGGGGAGGTGTTTATTGGCAACATGCTGTGAAGGCTGATTGTGTGTGTGTGCCTGTGTTTGTGTGTGTGTGTGGTGTGTGTGTGTGTGTGTGTGTTGTGTGTGTGCACGTTGTGTGTGTTTGTGTGTGTGTTTGTTTGTTTTGCAAGAGCGAATGAATATCAAAAGGTGAGGATATGACAAATCACACGTGTGTTGGCATGTGTGTTTGTTCTCCTGTGATATGCTTGTGTTTATCCCTCACGAAAAGATAGGATGAAAGTGCATTTTGTATGTGTATGTTTGCTTGTGAATGTGTGTGTATGTTTGCTTGTGAATGTGTGTGTGTTGTTTGTTCATTCGTTAACTAATTAATCCCAGCTGGTTTGAGCTCAGTGTCACTTATAGGTAGCACCACAGGAATAGCAGTAATTGAGGTGTGGGTCTGTATGTGTTTTTTTTTGTCTTTGAACTTGAGGCGCCAAGGTGTTAAGGTGAAAAAAACAATATATGTGTTACTCCAGCACCATCCACCTCGTTGTCCAATTAAGGATTGGAAAATATCACTTTCTTTCATGCAACACAAATTTATGAAAGATTATTGTCTGTTTCCTTAGATAGCTGGGTGAGGTGATGGCTCAAACAACAAAGATCACAAGACGGAATCGAACCCTCAACAACACAAGTATATCTTACTACATGGAGTCCCATGGAGTCAATTATCCCCATAGACAAGTACACACACATACCTACCGGACTATGTCTACCTTTGCTCTTCTATCACTTATATGACCTCTAGACTCTGTCATAACAGCCGTGTCATATTGGCCTCATAAATATCTTTATAAAAGCAGTGACTCACTCACCACTTCACTCTCCACTGGCCTCCACCTTCGGAGTACTAGACAGAGTAATAAACAAGTACAGTCTGTGGCACAAACAATTTACACAACTCCACAGTTTTTTCCAAGGACAACCACTTTCATAAGATGTCTGACCAACCATCTCTGGGACCTGTAGTACCACATGTGTCTCTTATCAACTGGCAATGTTCCTTTACAAGCTTCAAGAGCGCTGTGGTTAGACCTCTACTCAGGAAACCACACCAGACCCACTATATCTCTGAATAAGTATCGATCACGCTCTAACCTTCAATTATTTTCAAAAATATTAGAAAGAGTTTTATCTCAACAACTTCCAGTCCCAAACATTTAAAAAATAACAATAAAATGATGTCAAAAAATGGTGCTGTACACTGATGGAATACACTGCAGAAGTGTAGGGGGGGGGGAAGCAAGCACACACAAACCGAAAATGATGGTGGCTAAACAAAAAAGAAAGGCAAATATGCAAATAGTGTGGTACTTAAGTGGAGGAGACGGATGAAGTGGCTATGCTGTCATATCCTACTTACATTGTTGCACTGTGGTTTTGACACATGTCGCACAGTATCACACAGTCTGTGTCCCTGCCCTTAACACCTGTGCCCTAAAAACATCCTGTACATTATTACGTATAATGATGGATCTTCACACCTTAGCAGCGGATTTTCACACAACCCCCACCGTGCTATTTGCATATTCACCAAATGAAGGATCCTTTCGTTTGGCCAAATAAGGGCAGTTTTGCAAAACCCAAAGCAAAACTCCAATGAACTCCGACAGTAACTTTGTCATCAAACACTGACAGCTAATCAGCATATTTCACTGTCTTTAAGTATCTCACATAAGTAGCTACATAAAGCTGCACCAGTGATCATTATCACAATCTATCTGACACATATTCTATATCTGAGGAAAAGCTATAAATGGGTTTATTTTTGACAGCAATAGAAAATGTGTCCTGGACGCTCAGCCATGCAGTCGAAAAACTAAATTACTGAAGACAGTAGGCCTTCGCCATACCGGTCGAAAAATTCTCTGTTTTCGCTAATGTACTTGGAGTAAGGATAGAAAAAATCCCAAAGATTATCGTAAACCCCATCATTCTCTGCCTCCTGTTAATTTTCTGCCTGCAAGGCCACCAGAGAAGCTGTGCTTTGGAGTAAAAAAAAAAACACTTTACTGCACTCCAATTACCTGGGAAGCCAAGGGACTCCGGTATTCCCCCTTCTGTTATGTCAGTCCGCCGAAATTCATTTCACTGGCCATTAGTGTCTCATTTTGGTGTTTATACGTGCATGGATCTTTTAAAATTGGTCGTCTGGCATTGTGTGAAAGTTAGAACGCTGGTCAGCAGAGCAGGTTGGAAAATGGCAACAACATCCAGGAACGTTGAGTAGACAAAATCTTGCTTTTGTAAAAAAAAAAAAAAAAGAGAGAAATTGCAGGGACTCTTGTTATGCGTCCAGCCCAGGAGATTCACACTGCAAATACCTTCTTGAAACTGGATGTTGGACCAGCTGTAGAGGTTATTTGCAGCCTAGACAAAGGCATACATGCACACACACTATCATATGTATGTCCTATTTTCTGTCAGGAAGAAGCTCCTTGTGCTTTTCTTCAGGTTTGGAAAGCACAATGAAAAAAGTGTCTTTCCCACCGATTTCAAGAAAAAAATTTAAATATTTTGACCAGGCGATTGCTTTTTCAATGCTGATTCATTCAGTTTCATTTGTCCGAGGAAAATGATGTGATTTTCAGTGTTGAAATTTTTGTGTTCATGTTTCTTGTTTTTCAAATGATGTATCCTTTATTTCGAATTGATTTGGTCAATCTGCGCACTCCTCTCCACACATACATAGAAGAGATCTAAATAATAGAGCAAAATATGTCAAAACAAAAACAATAAAAAAAACTAGGCCTTGCTGCCGAAATAACCGCAGTGTGCGTTTTTCAGCCAAGGGCCTTGGGTCGGGCCGAAGGGTAGAATCCACGGGAGACGATAGGGCGATGTGTTGCCGTGGTGACAAAGCAAAATCTCACTCCTTACTGTCTCCACCCCCCCTTCCCTCCTCCCTCCCCCCCTCCTCTCTACAGTCAGGCGTTGGTTGTGTTGGCGTCCCCACAGGCGAGCAGAGGGGTCAGGGTTGGCTCCATCTGTCTGTGTGATGGGCATCGGTGCCAAGCGCCGCGGGGGCTGGAGCGAGAGGAGAGAAGGCCTGTGTAGATCGGGAGGCTAACGGATGTTTCTCAGCTGTCATCTGGGACTCCGAATGGGGGCCGAAAGGCAGAGGCTCAAGCTCGAGATTGTGGATGAGAAGGGGGATCAGGGAGTATGGGATGGATGGACAGTTAGTGCTGAGTTCTCACTGTTTTCTTGGGGGTTTGAAAGTGTGGAGAAATTACGCCGAATTGGTCTTTTTGCCAGACAAGTTGGATCTTTCTTTCTTTCTTCTCTGTACAGTAACAATGGACAGCAGAGGCACACTGGGAGCCTCACTCTAGCACCGGAAACATTGAGGAGACAATGGCTGAGTCAGTGTCGCTGTCCATGCGCTGTCATGGATCACAAGGGAAGACCTAAGACAGAAATAGAAAGAGAGAGAGAGAGACGTTTACATTATCTGCACATACTGAACTTAATCATATGGCTACTTGCAGTGTTAAGTCACCTATTTGAATGTCATTGCTTACATTACTCAAACAGCAACTGCATCACGTTGTTCAAATGTAAAAAAAATCTTCATTTCTAGAAACTGATGAATGATTATCGTCTTTCATCCTATCGTCTGAATTACAAGTTTAATCAAAATGAGAACCAATTAAACTTTACAAAGAGAGAGGACACAGGGATGGGCACCTTCATTATTAAACATGTGCAGGCCATATTAATCACAAATAAGTGATTTATATTTTCGTCTGTCGGTCCACCACTTTAATCTAGAATGACTATTGGATTGTCCTCAGAGCACAATTCTAATGACCCACTAAGTTTTCCCCTAGCGCCACAACAGTCGAAAGTTCTACTTTTTCAGTAAAATATCTCCATATCTATTTGATGGATTGTCCCAACTTTTTGTAGAGACAGGACCAAAGAAGATTTACCCCAATACCTTAGGTGATTCCCTGACCTTTCCTTTAACTATGAGATGGACATGTTCTGAGTATAATGTCTGGACGGACTAAGTGATGAACTAACTAACACAGTGTATGCCCCACTTCACTTAGGGGATCATCTGACTCTCCAACGAGTGCCATTATAAGGTTACAATTATCACCAAACCAATGACAGTCCCATCAGCATCAGCCCATACTAATTATTAGAAGTTTGTATGCAAACATGCTAAACTAAAATGTCTGAATAGGCTTTGTCGTTGTGAGCATGTTGGCCTAGTGTACGATAACAAAGGCCATTGATATTTTGAAGACTTTACATGGACTCACACCCAATTCAATTCTTCCTCTTACTCTTTGGCTTTCTCTCATAGGTTTTGATTCCACCCTTTCTGAGCAAGCTCATTTCTCAGCTTATGGCACGGCGTCACCCCGACCAATGCGACCAGCCAAGACCTGCCCCCCCCGACACCTTATCACACACACACACACACACACACACACACACCACACACACCACACACACACCCACACACCACACCACACACACACACACACAAACCACACATCACACACACACACACATCTGTTTTCCCCCTCCTTATCTCCCCAGCCTTCCACACCTTCCTATACTTTCTTTTTCTACCTTTGCTCCATCTAACCGCCATTGCTCCTTTATCGGTCTAACTTCTTATCTGTCTCTCTCGTCTGCTGTCTGCGCTGGCGTTTTTAGTGTCGGAGAGAGAGGGGACAGAGATTTGAGCACAAGGTTTGGGGCGGATTACTTGCCTTGACCACAGATTCCCCTCTGGCTCCAGGTAATGCCGTCTGACTCTAAGCCCCTTGTGGCATAATGCATGCGTGCACGATACATATACACAACATGTTGCACCTGTTTTCATGCTGTGGTGTTGACAGTGTTTTTTTCACAGCGAGATTTTGGTGTCATTACCCCTGTCATTAATAATCCATCTTTTCATCAACCTCAGAGAAAATCCTTAGTATTGTTAATCCCCAACACAAACACACATTAATATATATTTCCGCAAGACAATATTTTTCTAGTCTGTTCATGTAATGTGGAAATAGGCATTTCCCCTTTTTAAATACAGCTTCCTCCTGTCAGGGGTATCACACACTGCTGTTGACCAAAAATTAAAGCCCAGCCCCAGTATAATTTCAGTTTTACACTGGCTATGGGCCTCATCCAGTCCCTTTACTACAGCAGGGGCCAAATGGGGCTCCTTAAAATGTTGAGCTCAACTCAAAATGTCTGCCAATATTTCTGCTTCCGTCAATTGTTTTCGACAAGAAATGATGATATTTTTTCGAGGGGGGGGGGGGTTGCAATAACTAATAAAATGACTAATATGAACTGTGTCAGTTCCTACATTGAAGGAGTGACTGTTGATTTGAAAAAAAAAATATTTAAACCTCTGGGCAGACGGTTGCTTTCCTCTTCCGTGCACAGCTGCATTTTTTATTCGCTAATCAAATCGCCAATTAACATGCAGGTCCCCTTCTGCTGCACTCCTGCTGACGATGTGGAAAGAGGATACCTTTTTATAGTTTTTTCTAACCCTCCTCCCTTTCTCCCGTGGGTTCAGAGGTGATGTTCAGCATATTCTAATCTGATATTGGCTGACTAGCGCTGATGACTGTAATGAATGAGATGGGCTGCCTCCATGTCTGGCTGTCTATCTTGTTTGTTGCCGGCCTGAGTTGACGTCTCTCCATACTGCAACTAATTTTTTAATTTGAGAAACTTTCCAGGAAATTTTGCAGTTATACATCTCCCCCCAATTCTGTTTTGATGCGCCGCTGTTTCATTGCTTTTTATCTCCAGTGCCACCATGAGGATGCCATCTGTGCCTTCAAGTGAAATATTTCAACAAGATTTGAATGGATATTGCATGGACGTGTGTACCAAATGTGTGCCCAATGAAATTTGGGGAAAATTGGGTTGGCTCTGTTCAAACGGAAACAACACCTCCCAACTACCAGACCATAAATCTCCATAATTAACACATTATGTCTAATTTGTTTAATTAGTGCAAAAACCGAAAGTGTAAAAAACAGCAATTTGCTACTTTAAATTGGGGATTATGTGCCAGACTATTACTTGGCCCTAGACCTATAATGTCCTGGTCGCCTAGCAACTGGTCCTGGCCAGGAAATAGTCTGTCCAAATAACTGAAAAACTATAATGACTTATACCATCAGTCTCAGCTGTGCTTTGTTTTTAGTGCTAATGAACAGATGTGCTCACATGCTAAGCTAAGATGGTTAACAGGATACCTTCTGAACATAGCATTGCCAAAGTGAGCATGTTAGCCTAGTTAGACTGTTTGCATTTAACATGGTAGGCTACTAGCGTGGCTATGTAGACTCTGATAGGTAGGCTACAAGAGAGAATGACTGTCGATTTTTTCACCAACTCTCCTCTATTTTGAAATAGTTTATACTGAATTATTATGTATGGATACATTTTATGGTCAGGAACAGAGTAAGTAGCGTATGGCTCATATTGGCGACACACTACATACCTGACGTGTATCTGCTGACTGTGAAACAAAGCACCTCTCTGGATACTTAAGATTCTGGCCTATACTCTTTATCCACTCTTTGATCGGGGCATCCATGTCACACACACACACACACACACACACACACACACACACACACACACACACACACACACACACACACACACACACACACACACACACACACACACACACACACACACACACCTACCTATGTGCTCTCATATAACTCATCGGCATCCACAGACTCACTTTGTTTTCCTCCTCCTGTTCTTTCATCCTGCGTTGACTTCGGGCTCTTTTTCTAATGAGGTCTGTCACATGTTGTTTTCAGCCTGACTTGTTTTTTTTTTAAAGACCTTATTCTTCTTCGTCTTAAAACATCTCTAAAAGTATACAGTAGCCCTACATTCTGTGTATACGCATGTGTAACCTACTTCAAATGCCCTGTCACGATTCCACTCTGAGGTTTTTTTAGATGAGTTACAACTGATCTATATGGGCAAAGTGGCACGGTGGGGTCATGACTGGACAGTGTTATTGATCTACCCCGAACGCAATAACTTGAACGCCGCATCGACAACACTCCCTGCGGTTTATGAATTTTCCACAATGCAGCAAAGCCCGACCTCTGGCTTTATATGACAGTTACCCAATGTATGATGATCTAACTGTACAGTGCATAGGCCCCACTGTACGAGGCCATTATCTGTACTTGGTAACTGCTGCTGTCCTGTTATAGTGCAAAGGTTAGGGTGTGACACAATGTCAACATGTTTCACTTCCTTGTTTTTTTAATGTAAGAAAACTAGACAATTTGTTCTTTCAGGAGAGTGGGGAAGATAAGACCACTATATTCACTGCTGCTACTGGGGGGAAGTCACCACAGTTCCCTATAATGTATAACCAGAAGCTACATACAGTAATAATATATGTGTTTAAAGGTTATAGGCCTATGTGCTTCTGAATTTACAGTATTGTCTGCTAATGTATTACATAAAAATTTTTAAAATATTCAGTTGCAGATAAGAAGATCACACGGCTAAGTGATTGGTGAACAAACTATGCCTTGTGTGTGTGTGTATGTGTGTCTCTCCTTCAAGCAAGTAGCCTACTTAACAACAGAGGATGCTTTTCATCTCAGGACTTGGTTTACTTTGGAGTTCATGAGAGGTTCAATCCGACATCAGTAAATAAAAATGGGCAATATAAATAATCACAATAAAACACATGAAATAAGAAACCAAAAACGCAATACATAAAAAAGAAGAGGAGAAGAAAAGAAAAAAAGGGAAGTGGAAGGACACCAAACAATACTGAGTTACAGTATGGCTGTATATAACCAGTTATTTAAAACAATAACCCTATACTGTTATGTCACAGGGAAATTCATGTTTTTGTTGTACATGTATAGCAGCAAAACTGAAATTTCCAGCTACTGTATTGAATCATAGAGGGATGTTAGTTTTTAATTCAGTAGGTTATATATGAGTAATATTGTTCATTTGAGTTGTTTTTATTATATGGATTATAGAATAAAGGGATTCTGAAATAGTCTATCACCAAAAATAAAAACAAATAAGTTTACAAGTGATATTAAATAAAACAAAAATGATTATTAAAACAGTATAAAAAAAGTTGTAACTGAGCAACTCCTTTCTTTCTGTATTTAGTCGATCGTAGGACGAGCTTACCTGTGCGCTCCTTCCACTCGTCTCTACTAATCCTCAATCGTGCTGGTCTGTCCCGTCTTTGATCCAAATCCCCAGCCCGTGTCCAACGTTTGCTACCCCGGAACATTTCATACGATCAGAAAGTGTCCAAGGGTCCGGTATAATGCGTATGGGAGCTGTGGAAGGTGCTCCGCTTATACGCTCTCTCTCTCTCTGTCTGTCTGTTAGTGTATCTGCCTGTCTCTTCCCCAGACGGACTTTCCCCGTTTAATGCAGGTGTGGCCGCGCGCGCCGTGGGAGGGGAAGAGAGAGAGAGAGAGAGAGAGAGAGAGAGAGAGAGAGAGAGAGAGAGAGAGAGAGAGAGAGAGAGAGAGAGAGAGAGAGAGAGAGAGCGAGAGCGAGAGCGAGAGAGAGAGAGATGGATCGACCTCCACGAGGTAAACCGCAGCACACAGAGAGAGAGAGTAAGCTTCATATGACAGCTGTAGGCTAATAAATAAAAGCAACACTCTGATTGTGATATCCGCCGATGGGCTGGCAGAATGTTTATCGGTTGGTTACATGAGAAGTCGTATTTGAACCAAACCAATCTCTAGGAGAAAAAATGCTATTTTTCAATAACCCAAAGTCATTATTGATTGGTTGATATGATATTAATATAGTCTTCATCGATTGGAAGCGAGGTCACCGAATGCGGCGACCTATCACTTCATAGGCTTTGTTAGTTTTTCTTTAAATTGAGAGTTAAAGCTATAGTGTGTAACTTATTCATATACATGATGAATGTTGGTCACATTCAAGCCATCGCCAAATTAGTTGACACAAAGTTGATCAGGCCTATCAGCTCCCCACAACTCTATCGTGTATGGCAGCGTTTACAAACTGTTGTCACAATAAATCAGTTAGTTGTTTGTTCAACAAAATAGCAGGAAGTAGTTCTTTGGTATGACCAACCGTCCAATTTTTTTTGTTTTGTTTGTTTGAAATGTCTTCAATTATTAACTCACAATCGAACGTTTTCCCATTAACTTTTTTGCAATCCAAATTACTGTTGAACCAATCTTTTCGATCTGCATATTTTGATCCTGGAGAATTAGAATTGTACTGTGTAAGGATAGCTTCCTCCTCTGCCACTCCCTTCAGGGTTCGCTATTTTCATCCTCAGAAGGTCCCAATCCAAAATTAGATCAAGTGCTTCTTTTCAGGAAGTCACTTGCTCACTGTGGCGCCACCACATGAAAAGCTGTGTTATTTATAGACTAACAAACCACTGATCGATGAAGTTCTGTTTGATAAATGCATTCTGTATTTGAAAGAGTGATTGTTAATATGGGACTGCATGCTAAAACCCTATGTTTTATTGTACATTTTTCATGTATGAATACCAATTTTTTTAGCTGACACCAACTTAAACTATTTAAATTTTTTTGAGAAAAAAGCCCTCCGTTTTAATTGTTACTTTTAATAACTAGCCTCCCTTCGGCATAACACATCGATCATGGCATCTCTCACACAATGCCTGTTATTGATTGATTGTGTTAGGCTGTGCAAAGAGTAACTCATCCACCATTGCTGGTCTAATGTAAAAAATAAATGATGTGTAAATGTAAATCCCTGTAGAGTTGATCAAATATGTTTCATTCCAAAAAAAGAGAAAGGTAATAAAGGTTTCAACATTGCCAGGAAATGGTACATCAGTCCCACTCATGCTCAAATATGGATCCAGTGTACTGTGTATTAAATCTACTGGTATATTTTTTAATGTACCGGTAGCTTATACAATCATCAGCGTGTCCCCTATATTTCTATTTTTAGTGTCTCTACTTGAAACACTGTTCATGTTTGATGTATAAAAATAGCCATGAAATAAATAATTAAAAAACACAGTGGATTGTGTATTACCATCATGAGGGTATAACCATGATCTGTGATAAAGGAAAGCTTGAGGCTGTTTAATGCTACCCATTAAAATGTGTCTGAGGATCTGTTGGTATGTCATGTTTGAGATACATTATGATGTTAATTATGATTTTTTTTTTTATATCTAGGAACACTGACAGGTCTGTAGTGCCTCTAAATATTATTTGTGTTGTTTTGGTCTATTGTTCTCGAATAAAGGACTAAGATATCTCATCCTGCACAGTGTGACCAGTGAGGTCATTCATTTGTGATAACAAGAAACATATTTGAAACACCCTCCAGTCCACCATGCTTTCAGGGGACCGATGCATACAAGAATTTCTGTTACTTTCCAAATCTGAAATCTGACTTTCACACCCATTTCTTGCAGAAAGGCATGTGGAGGTGAACAAGTACACAGTGTTTGAAATCTCTTTAGCGTTCTTTAATTTTTCCAATTTTTTTTTCACTTTTTGGATGGACAGCACGAACAGCACTTCACTATGTACTCTTCCACACTTGAGACAGGTGTCTTCAAGTGTGGTAGTTCTGATATGCTAAAAACACTTAAAAAACCATAGTACGAACATCATTTTTCGAGTACATTCTGGCCTTTAGTTTCTGTCTGTATCCATCAACACATAACTGTCTCCTGTTCTGCATGTGGTTATTGAATGTCTAGTTTTGAGGAAGCTCTAAAGAGCAGCTTCCCGCTCTGATTCGGCAGCAAGATAAGAGTTAATTTTAAACTTGTGGTTCACTTGACAGTTTCATATTGAGAGTCAGGCAAGTTGAGGTAAAACTAAAATGTTTTTTTCAATACTGTTGTTCCAAAATTCATTCCCAAGCACATATTTCTGTCTATTCGTCTTCTCCAGTTACTGTATGCACTCATCCCTCTCAGCCTTTCTGAGGCACGACACAGTGTGTGTGTCGATCTAGCAGCAGACTCACTCAGGGAGGTAGAACGGGGGCTGTAGTGGGAGGAGGGGGTGATTGGAACATACAAAAACAGTTTATCATTGGGTTACATTAGCAGCTGGCTTATGCAATTGTGACTTTTTATTTTATTTTTAAATATTTTTTTTTGTTCCAGTGGTATATGCGGCCCCCTGCTGAACTCCACCAACAACATTGTGATATAGCAACAATGAACAGATTTAAAGTGGCTGCATCAAAGAGGGAAGCTGGAATATCAATACGGGGCAAAATGTCACTGATGTATTCTAGCAGCAGTATATTTTAATCATAGTGAAGAAAAATGTCAAAAAGTCATGTTTTTTCAAAAATATTCTCGAACACAGCAAAATGACACATCATCAGTTTGCCAGGTGTATTGACTATTGCATGTTACATGCCAATGCTGTTAGTCTTTGGTGCTTGTTTAGAAACTAACATTGGTCACATAGCGTCAAATTCAATTACTTTTGATAGATATATAATAATTGATATGCTGTCGATTTACTTGAAAATCTCCCTTAACCCTCAAAGACCAATCAAATTGTTCAAATGTGATCAGTAATTTTCTCTGATCATTCACAACTCTTTGAAGGTAGAAACCATGTACAAGTGAAATATTTGATAAATTCACAAAAAATTCACAAAAACAAAGGCATGTCAGCTTTTTGAATGTATTAAAACTGATCCATACAGATACAAGAAGCCATTTCGCTGTTGTCTATATAGTGCCAAAGGACCAAGACACTGACATCCAATGAGTATCAACTTGTTTACCACCATGTTTCTCTCCAGGTGCTCCCTGTGGCGGGACAAGTCCATCTGTGTTTATTAAACCTCTACCAGGGAGACAGGGGGAGTGTTCTCATGAACAGATGTCTGTTTAGAGTGGAGACGCTGCTGGAAAAAAAAGCTTACATTTTCTCTCTGAAATTGAAAGAAATAGGGTCCCATCCCAGAAAAGCAGTCCAGTAGTCAGTTGTAGATGGTAATTTGGAATGTTAAGACAGTTTAAGAAATGTCCTGTTCGACGGTGAGTAATTTGGTTTAGGTGATAACATGTGAGGAGAAAATGAAAATGAAAATTGCAACTGATGTATGGAAGCGGTAGTGATGCCTGCAAATATAAAAAAAAGTATTCTTGTTACTCTTCATTTCACACACATGAATGCATAGGTCCCAGATCCACAGCCGCACATGTGCAACACATTTTGCGATTTATGGAGGTTGATACCCCACATACAACTGAGCAAACGAGGTACCCCACAAACATGACTAATTAAAGGTGGACCATCACAACACTACAACACACATGATATCACACAGAACACACACACACACACACACACACACACACACACACACACACACACACACACACAGTGAGAGGACTGGCTGATCAAGCACTGATTAGCCACCTGATCCCCGATCTATATAGACCAGTGTCTCATTTCCATTTAAATTAAAGATGCCCGAGGTTGGCAGGACGATACAAACTATCAGCAATGATGAGAGGAGCAGAACTTTTCTTACATTAACAGCTGTAAAATAAGCTCTTTTATCAATAATAGTTTGTTTTTTTCTATATCCAATGATCGTACAGTTGTGTGCCAATAATCTTGAATTGCCTTTTTTCAGCGACGGGAAACGAACATTATTTTAGGCTGAATTGAAATTATTAGAAATGTTATACACCATTACTGTAACACGGAGATTTTGAGTTAAAAAAGTCAGTGCCCATGAAAGCTACATAGCAGATTTTTTGTTATTGTAATCACTTTAAGTTTGATGAGTGTAGGAAAAGTTCTCCGTTTACAATAGTTCATCTACTGTATATTTGTTTGTGTCTTATCCTTTGGAAGTTCAGTTGTGTTTTTGGTTCTCCTCCTACAAAGATAATGCTTTGATATGCCATGAAAGACAATAATAATCACTTCCGATTTGCCAACACCGCTCTAGGCAGTCAAAATCTTTATTCATGAATGGGCCTTAAATTAAAAACTCTTTCTCTCCCATCCACACAAACAAACAGACCTTTCCCCCCTTTAGCTACTCAAAACAGAAAGTCAAATTTAGTTTTTCATCCATTTAGTTTTTCAGATACAGAGCCTCACTGTTGAGTGTCTAATCATTTTCATAGTCGTCATCTTGTACATTTTCATAAAAAAAAAAACTTATCAACGACCCTCCTTTAAGTCCATTTCTCACATCACTACTGGCTCACAATGGAAGCCACAGACACACAGGGACCGCAGATGGGATGTAAATTACTCTCCAAGTCTGCTGGACGGGGTAGCAAGGTGGTGGTGGTGAAATATGGACTTGCTCTTTCCAGGGAGGGAAAATGCCAGACTGTCTCAACACTCACACCCACACACACACACAAGCTAAGACAGACAGCAGTGAGCTTTGTTACGAAGCGTCTGACTTCTACAAAGCTTGTGATGAATGGGGAAAGTTTGGGGATAATATTAATGAGCCGTATCGAGCAAGAAGTCGGCACGACACCGTTGCTTTGCTGAAGAGTTTGATTAAATGGACTAAAATGGATTTGTGCCAGAATCAATTTGAACCTTTTCAGTGTTTTTTCCCCTTTCTCTTTTTTTCTCATTCTTCCTTTCACTTTGCACTCCAAAGATTAGCAATGTTTGTATATGTTTAAAGCTAAAGTGCGTAACTTCTGTAGCCCCCATTAGGAATTCTGTGTTATAACAACAACGCAGTTGGCACATCTACATGATGTAGGCATAGGTGATCGCGCATGGATTTCCTAACTACTGTACGTCGAGATTTTTTCTAAGCAGTAGAATCAACAACTGAAACATTTCATGGGCGCTGCTTGGGATTTTTCTGAGCTCCTGTGCCAGTGTCAAATGGCTCAGGAGAGTTTTGTGGAGCTGATAGTCTTCATCAACTTTGTGTCAACTCATTTGGCGAAGATTTGAATGTAAACCAACATTCATTTATACATGTGAAAAAAGTTACCCAATATAGCTTTAACAGATAGAGAGGAAGTGGGGAATACAAATGAGTTACCCATAAATCCATGAACAACGTGGGAGGGTGCAAACATATAGGGCTGCATTTGTTTCCACTTACGTCTCTGTGTTTGTGTTTGTGTGCGGATTCAGTGTGATCATTCATGACACTGACTGCAGCTCAGTCACCTTGCCCACTGTGATGTATGAGACTGTGGCTGACTGAGCACAAACACTAGAGGACTTTATGGAGAATTTGAAGAAGGCTTGTGCAAATGTGATTGATTATGGGATAACCTGATGAGATTGGTTATCGTCCAGTCATTGTTTTAGGAAAAAACCCTAAGCAACTTCATGAAAAAAAAAAAAAAAAAATAGAGTTAGAAAAGGCCATCATGATAACCATATTTTTGTTTACACTTTATCAAGAAGAAAGGGAAATAAACAATATGGCAAATCTTCCTCAAACACTCCTCGACTACGTTTTGACTTAGACATCCATTTTGTGTCAACATGGCCTCGTCATTTATAATGAAAGGTCTCATCTGCTTCTGGGAATTTATTTTTTATTCAGTGTCTGGATGCTTCTCCTTACAGATGGTCTGATTTTCTCTTCTCATCTTTCACCTTGTCACTCACCACATTTCAATCCTCAATGTCCGTCTTCTGCCAGCTGAACTATAGCATGGTCAATCCTCACGTCATGGATTTGCCTAACTACTGTACGTCAAAATTTCTTTCTCAAGCAGTAGATATAAAAACTGAACATTTCAATGCAGATCTTGGGTTTTTGACTCCTGGCAACTGTCAAGTGGTATGAGATCTTTGTGAGCTGATATCTTCATCAATTTTCAACCATTGGCGAAGATATTGAATGTAACCCAACATTCATTTTCATGTAAAAGTATACCCCAATACTAGTTTAACAGATATGAAGATATGGGGAATACAAATGAGTTACTACCATAAATCCATGAGACAACGTGTGGCAGGTGTGCATTGAACAAATATGATGGCGTGAAAATTTGTTCCACTTAACGATTCTGTAGTATTGTGTTTGGTGCGGATTATGGATCATTACATGCTACTGATGCAGCCACACCCCACAGACTGTGATTGTTGTAGACTTGGCGACTGAACACAAACACATAAATCTTTAATCAGATAATTATAAGAAGGCTTGTTGCAAAGTTGAAAATTGTTCATGATTAACTTGAGATTGATTACTGTCAGTTGTTTTGGAAAAAAATCTAAGAAACTTCACTAACAAATAACTAAAAAAAAACACATTAGCCAGTTTGAGTTAATGGCTCATCATGCAAACAATATTTTTGTTTGACTTTATAAAGAAAAATGGAGGAATAAACAATATGGCAATGTTCTAAACACTCCCGACTTTACGTTTTACTTACATCCATTTTATGGTCAACATGGGACCTTTTGTTTATATGCAAAAATCTACAACTGCCACTTGGGGGAACTTCAGTTTTTTAATCAGTGTCTGAGATTGTTTCCTTTTACAGAATTTATTTTTCTTCTCATCTTTCACTTGTCACTCATTACATTTCAATCTTCAATTTTTATTTGCTTCTTCCATGCTGTATATAATGGTTAATCTACTCCTGAAAACTTGAGGCCTGCTTGGCTGGAAATTGTGCTTCAAGAAGTAATTTATTCCTACACTTTTAGCAATAAACCTTCTTCCCACAGTAAATCCAAATCAAGGCCATTTGTTTGAAGCAGGAGCTATTTTAGGGTTTTGCGAGCACATTGACGTAAGCAGGCTCATGGTGTCTGTGGCAAGAGATCTTCATTAGCACCACAGCTGGCACTGCAGCCTGGCATTTACCTGGAACTGATAATTACAAATAGGATTTTTCGACAAGTAGATTCATGTTAATTTACACTTTCAGCCACACATCTCAGCTCTAAACACTAGAGGCTAAATGCAAGTCACATCAAGACACTACGAGACCTCCTTAAACAAACCAAAAAATATTTGTAATATTTTTCTGGATTTCTGTCATGCATATTTTGTAGCAGCGTGTTTTGTGGTGTGTTCCTTCACTTAACCTCATACAGGCATAAAAAGGCTAGATATTTATTCGATAAACTTTGCCAACAGAATTGTAGAGAGCCTTGATTATATACATCATTCTGTCTGTTTTTTTGGCAGAAACGAATCTCGTCATATTTATTATCCTGTAAATTACATCTGAATAAAGTTGGTCAAGGGGTTGAGAATATTCTTTTGTTATTCATATTCATATGATATTATTTGGGTGTGACAATGCGTTTGTTACTATGTCCAAAGGAATTCACATAACTCGTGTTAAACTTTGTGTGGCTCCTGTCAGCAAAGAGAGAAACAAAACAGGCCAACCCTCCGTTACTGGCCAAGTCACGCAACAATGGCAGGAGCTCATTTCCACTTAAACTGCCAATATTTTTTTACAAGTTGGTAGAGTTGCTGTAGACAGGCAGCACTAAATGCCACTGGATAAATATAGAGCTTAAAGGCCTACTTCACCGGTTTGAATATGAAGCTGTATTGAATTCTGAGATCCTATGTAGTATAAATGTGCGAAAAAAATTGAAATCAGTTCATCCTAGCCTGAGAAAAGGCAGAAAGAGTGTTTTTTTTAACCCTATATTTCTCCTTCTCGTGACATCACAGAAAGAGAAATATAGGGTTAAAAAAAAACTTACTTTGTAAATATTACTGTGATGTCACAGTAAAAGACATCACAGAAATATTTACAAAGTAAGTTTTTTTTTAACCCTATATTTCTCTTTCTGTGATGTCACGAGAAGGAGAAATATAGGGTTAAAAAAAACACTCTTTCTGCCTTTTCTCAGGCTAGGATGAACTGATTTCAATTTTTTTCGCACATTTATACTACATAGGATCTAGAATCAGACAGCCATATCAACGGTAAATGTAGGCTTAATTACCACAGAGTTGCTATGATTACCTCAAACGTATGAAAGCGGCTGGAAAGCAGAGATGTTATGCAAAAGTGTCCTGTCAACATTATAGGCCACCACTATAGCCAGCAAGTGAGGGGCCCTTGTCAGTTTAAAAGGTCTGAATTGCCTGGATTTTCATTCATTCATCTGAAAAAAGTTTAAAGTCAAGGTTTTGAGAACGTGTTAATGGCACAGTGACAATTAGTGTGTCTACGCCCACACATACCTGAGAAAAGTCTAATCAGGCAACATAAGTGGGAGTGTGTTGAAGTGAGTATATTCTTCAATAGTGACTTCGTCAATATTCATAAAATAAACAGAAAAGTTGGAGATTTTGATAGCATGCTTAATTGGAACCATTAAATTCAAATATACAGTTAAAATAATATATGTACAGTATACATTTTGTGGAGGAACAGACAACTCAGCAAGGTGGGTTGAGGTCAAACATTCAACATATATCCAGAGAATGAGCAAGTATTTGTAGGTAGTGTAATGAGGCACAGAAAGATATAGAAAGCTGATTTGCAGAGCGGTAATCAGAAACGTGTTGCAGACAGGAGACAAATGACTGGACAATGAGTCAGTGAGGAAGGCAATTATTCTGGGGGAGGAACACACAGGAGGTGGAGAGAAGGGATGGAGAGAAGAGTGGGCAAGGACAGGACCGACAGAGATGGAGATAGAATGAAAAACAAAGGAAGAAAGAGAGAGAGAAAGAGAAATGGGACAGGATAGAGAGCAAGATGAAGAAAGGCGAGCGGTGCAGTGTGAGGAAAATGTCATTGGATGCTCCCATACGTCACACTGTCAGTTAGTGGTCCATGCTGTACTGTATCAGATCATATATTTTTGATTTGCAATAACCACACACACACACACACCACACACACACACACACACACACACACACACACACACACACACACACACACACACACACACACACACACACACACACACACACACACACACACACACACACACACACACACACACACACACACACACACACACACACACGTTCTTGTACTTCCAATCTTTGTGAAGACACTCATTTACATAATACATTCCCTAGCTAGCCCCATACTCTAACCGTAAACATCACAACTAAATGCCTGACCTCAACCCTCAAACTAACCCTAACCTAATCCTGATTCTAACCTGAACACAGTGAGTAGTCCTCAAACAGGCCTTTAAAGAAGTGAGGTCCAAAATGTCCTCACTTTCCAAAACTGTCCTCTTTCCGATGGTTAGAAGCTAACATTCCTCACAAAGATGCCTGTACAAGTACACAAACACACACACACACACACACACAGATGGCAAAATGCCAGATTAATGAGGATCAAATGGCTGCAAAAATGATTATGAAAAAATGAAACACACACACACACACACACACACACACACACACACACCATTAGTCTTCAAGTGTGGTGTCAAGTACCCGTGTGTGAGTGTTACATTTGCTGCAGGAGGACATGCATTGAAGTTATGCCCGGTGAATGAAAGCGATCTATTAGCTGTATTGCGAGAGTTAGTGGAGCACAGAAGGCCTAAGTATGGCCAGATGGACTCACTGGCTGGCTGGCGGGCAGCAAGTAACAGGCTGTACACTTCTTTTTGATTGGTTCTAATTATGATCTACTGCCGTGCTTCGCTGAGAACCGCTGACTGGGAGATGTGTGGTTGTGCGCACACGGTGTATCCACAGAGTTTTTTGGAGGAAAAAAAAGGAAGAGGGTAAAAATGTTAGGCAGGTAAACGAGTTTGTGTTGACGTGAAGAGTGGCCTTAACTTTCTCAGGTATGTCAACACTGTTCTAGTTCCATAACACAGAAGTTCCTAGTGGTAAGAAAGTCACTTTTTTGTATACACATTTTTTTTTTTAATGTTTGTGTATTCTTCAATTATTTGTCCTGAGTGACATAGTCCTTTACAAGGGTCATCACATGTATAAGTCATTATCTATCCAAACAATTAAACAGGAGAATATGTATAATATATCAAAAATCTGAAAAAAGTTCAATAACATTGAAAATAAGCAATGTTTATGAATGTGTGAGGACACGGAATCTTTTAGCTCTGTGAGAGTGGTTAATGATTCCCTAACTCCAATCAGGTGTGTGTGGCACTGATTGGCTGATTGAGCCCAGGTGTGAAGAGTTTATATATGCCCTGAGACCCCCAGTGCTCTGTGCTGCTCATTCTGAGATTGTGAGAGGTTCTCGCTGAGTGTTCTCTTGGTTTAATGTTTCCAAAGCAAACTGTTTAGTTCTTTGTGTGTGTTTTCAGCTGCTTGGCAGCATTGGTTAAGTTGGTCATTTTAGTGTGATTTCCTAAAGGAAGCATGTGTGGCCCTTTACAGTTCTGTTGTGTTTTCTCTTCTCCCCTTCCCCATCATCGCATTGTGATTTAGTGGTTATCTCTCCAGGGATAACTTTAAGGCACCCCTGGGTTGAATCTAAACATGGGTTGTATACATGTTATTGTGGCAGACATATTCAGTGTTAGTCCCGTTAATTTCAGTAGTCAACTGTCTACGAGAACAATAAGTGACTTCACAGGCGCACAATTGTCTGGAGCTGCACATTTCCAGCGACACAAATTAAGACAGAATGAGATCATTTTTCTTAATGGCTCTGTTTGTTCATATTTTTTTCAGTACATAACTCAATGAAATGACCAACACATACGGAAAACATTGTAATTGAAAGGTGTTTCTTGACCTTGTACAGAGAGCTGAGCTGGAAGGCAAAAATTCTCGATCTACCGGTCAATCTTCATTCCTACTCACCTATAATCATGACGGCTGGGTCACTCATGACCCAAAGAACTAAATTAGATCGGAAATGGGATTTCTTAGGAGCATAGCAGGTGTCTCCCTTATGAGTAGTAGCTGAGAAGTTTAGTCATCCGTGAGACATTCGGAGTAGAGCTAGCTCCCGGAACTGAATGAAGACAGATGGATTAATGTTAACAGTTGATAAAAGCTTCATTTTAAAGCTGCCTTGGATGATATTATATCACTTGGTGCTCACCCGTACATTGGGTTTGCTAAGTTGTCATGGAAAAGTTAGTGCTCAAACTACCTTTTTTCAAGCACTTTCAGGACTTCTGTTTGGTTCTTCAAGGTGGACACAGCAATTCTGTACCAGACTTGTTGTCAGGATAATAATAATACACAGCCTAGGCTTTTTTAAACGTGTACGTCAACAAAGAGGGCCACCGTAGCTAGCAACATGCCCATTTAAAGAGCCTTTAGGCTGTGTATTAACCCTGGATTTTTTTCAACACACACACACATTACGGACAGGTAGCAGATCGTGAGGAGATATTCACTGATTTTGACAATGTGATTTGCAGACAAGCGTTCTCCAGAATCGCTGACTATACCTTTAAACCACTCGGACCCATGGTGGGCGACCCACTACAAACTCATGCTTATCTGCAAGAATTGTTTAAACCTTTATTTTAATTCCAAAGTTTCAAAAGAAACAAAATAGTGTGTACGATGTGTATTAAATGATTATGACATTTGAATATTTTCCCTTGATGGAATGGTGAAGCCATTCAAATTGGAAAGATATGAATATGCATGAGGAAGGATACATGTGGAGTTATACAATTTTTCAAACCTACTTTGGGCAAAAAAAGTTTCGTAATTACAAGTGGTGAAAATGTATGCCTTTGTGTCCCTCCCTGACTGATTTCCCAGTGGCACTGCATACTGTGAAATAGGATAAATACAACCGTGGAGGATAGGTGCTGACTAACTGAATTTAAGTAATGAAAACCCCTTTTTCAATGGATTTGAATGTGATGAAAAAAAGAGGGAGCGAAAACAAGGAAAGCAAAAGTTAAAGGGTGTGACAAATGCGTATAGAGAAACGTGGATGACATTTCTGTGAGATTGCCTAAAAAAATCCTGAGGAGACATTTTAAAAGTCGATCTTTTGCATCCAAGTTGCAACCACAGCAGTTGAATGAAACAATTTTCTGTTAGGGCAAACAGTAACAAATTGCCGGCAGTGTTGAATGCTACAATAAGACTTGACCAAGCAAAAAAAAAAATATCTTGGGGAATATAATTCAATGGCCAATGTCTCTACATTTGCATAGACTTGAAGGGTATAACATAATGATATTTGTCGCCATGGAAGTCAAGATGATGATATTTTCCTTTTTTCACATTTAAATGGCTTGTAGAGTTAAAGGTGATTCTAACGACAGTCTCCCCTCAAGCTCAAAGTTCATTTTAACCTTGAAACTCAACTTGCAATCCTGATGTAAAGTTCTTAAACTACATTTAATAGTTTTTTAAATGTGAACTAATTTTTCTCTCAACCATCTTGGTCACTCCTTTTGCTCAAATACTTTGATGAGTCGACTCGGGTGGTTGCTTTTGGGTGAAACAGACAGAGAAAGATGGATACCGACATGACTGAACCAATTAGTAAAATAACAAAACAGGCAAATCAGAGCAAAACAAATCAAACATGTCCTCTCTCCTCCTTTGTCCCCTTCTTATTTTTCTTTTCTCCTTCCTCACTGTCTTATGCACCAAACATACTTTTTTTAATTCTCATTTATCTGTCATCCAGCCTTACTGGTGCTGCTCCTTGTCCTGCCATTCTGCTCTACACGCCCGCCCTCTCGCCTCGCCGTCTCCTCTCATCCAAACTCTAATCAGATCAATTCACTATTCCATTCACAGGGATATGATAAGGTGATTATGCATGGTCCCTGCGCTGCTCCTGCCCATTCCATTCTTAGCTACACACACACACACACACACACAACCACACACACACACACACACACACACACAGGCCCTGTAGCATTGATGGAAGTTGACGCCACATTTCCCTTAAAAATTCCGTGGATGTCCTCCGTCAGTGAAAGCTGGCAACCTGGCGCAGCCCCGATTAATTTGTCTCTTCGCTTCTAATCAGTGTCAGGATAGAGGGATAGAGGAAGGACGCAGAGATGGAGAGAACGAGGGGAAAGCGGGGGGAGGGGGAGGCAGGTCTCTAAACGTTTGATTAGTGTCCACCAGGGGACCTCTTTAAATGAAATCCCAAAAGATCCACACACATTTGAATTCATGTGTACAAGTTCCATTGTTGCAGCTGTGGAGCCACCTTAGTCCATCTATCTTCACCTTTGCTCTCAGGTTGATTGCTTGTTCCTCATATTTAAGCATAGGTCATAACTATATGTTAAAGGTTAATTGATTACGAAAGGTTAATTGGAAATATCCAAAATGATAACAGTTTAATTTAAGTTGGTTGTTTTTTACTAACAATGTGTACAATTGTGAAGATTAAATACTGTGATCTTAGCATAGTAGCTGATGTAGCTACAATGAGTCTGGGGTTGTAGTTCAAAATTACGTTGTTTATTTGACAGAACATACTGGATTTCAGAGATTTTGCTTAGGATGTGAGATGTGGTTTAAAAAGCTCTGGAAAAAGTAATAAATCAGACCTGGCCCGTGATCCACCAGAACGGAAAAGTGCTGAAACAGAAAATGCCTCAGATGAGCAATAGAACACCTGTCCAATGGGAGTATAGAGCACACTGATTGGCTGAAAAGTCAAACACTCCCTTGAAAGCAAACTACACAGCCTTCTAACACACCTATTATCTCCCACTCTGTATGGAAACAATACAGCTCACACAAAACATTACAATACGTCATGTGCGGTGAAGACAACATCTGTCATGACATTGTCACAGAAAATGCAAGCTGTTTCGCATGATGCAAACATACACTTTTACAAAAACTGAACAAATGTGCCACCTCAATGTGCACATGTCAAACATACATCAACTCAAGTGTCTATAAAAGCAAAATCAGACATCAGCAGCAGCAAAAGCCCCAGGATGACAGCTTGTATTCAAGATATAATGAACATTTTAGCCCTGAGAAGATGCTACTTCTCCTTTAAGCGTTCTTGTCTTGAACCAATTGGTTTTTCCCATCAAGGGAAAGGGAATCATTCTGTATGGACATGTTGTCCGCATCTCACTAGCAGTGGTCAGCGGCTTGCTCTACTATTGCCTTTTTCGTTACATTTCCATAATTGATTAAAGGATCTCTTATCACGCTCAGCTTTAGAAAGAGGAGTACACCTCGTGCATATCGTAAGGAGACCCTCTCACATGGCCCCCATACCAAACACCTCAAATCTGCCTTGTTTAGTCAAGTAGTCCTTGAATGCAGTTTATAATTTAAATTGAGAGTAGTAGGTCAGTTGTTGTCCTGCCACTCTTTTCGAATGCAGATGTTTTACAAAAAAAGGCTTGAGTCACGCAAACTGTTTAAAACATGTAAAATGCTTTGGATGTAATATTCTATCTCGAGGGGAGAGGAAGAGCGGCGTAGCACAGCAAAAGGCACAAAAAAAAACTTGTTTACAAATCCGGTGGGCTGATTGCCTCAAGAATTATTTTCCATTTGAATGTGGCCTAATAATAGGTTTCCTACGAAGCGTAAACTGATTTTAATCCATGCCCCCCCCCAAAAAAAAAAGTAGACCATCTGCAGAACCTCTGATAAATAAAAATGCTGTCTCTTGTGATTCTGCTGAATTCAATGCATGAATTACTTATTTTCAATTATAAAAGTCCATGTATTGACGGTTGACCTTCCCCAACCCTTCCACTGTCCCTTTACTATGTTATGGTACGGCTAAGTTTTAACCATAGACTGTATAATAAAGAGGTTGTAACTGGCTATACACAGCTGCTTTAGCGGGCTGGGGCTTAAGCAGATGTCGGGGCATACAATGTGACTGCCACGTGGGGTTGAACACTGGGCTGCATGCCCACACAGGGACCACCTGCTCTCCCTTTGACACTTAGCAGCTCTCGGGATAAGGTTTCCACAAAGCACTTAAAGGCCTACTTCACCGGTTTGAATATGAAGCTGTATTGAATTCTGAGATCCTATGTAGTATAAATGTGCGAAAAAAATTGAAATCAGTTCATCCTAGCCTGAGAAAAGGCAGAAAGAGTGTTTTTTTTAACCCTATATTTCTCCTTCTCGTGACATCACAGAAAGAGAAATATAGGGTTAAAAAAAAACTTACTTTGTAAATATTACTGTGATGTCACAGTAAAAGACATCACAGAAATATTTACAAAGTAAGTTTTTTTTTAACCCTATATTTCTCTTTCTGTGATGTCACGAGAAGGAGAAATATAGGGTTAAAAAAAACACTCTTTCTGCCTTTTCTCAGGCTAGGATGAACTGATTTCAATTTTTTTCGCACATTTATACTACATAGGATCTCAGAATTCAATACAGCTTCATATTCAAACCGGTGAAGTAGGCCTTTAATGATCAGGGTAAATCTGTGCCTGATGGTCCATAGGCTGAATTATAACAGATTTTGTCACCTGGCCAAGGTATATAATAGGGTCACTGTGAGGACTTTTTTGGAAATGGGGTGCAGTGAGTTAGTATCCATTGGGAAAAAAAAATGCACTTTGCATGGCCTCACTCCCATAAACGTATACTGTATGTACCGCCTTAATGAGAGGTTTGAGAATTTCACTACAGCATTTTAGATAAGCGACCTGACGAGAATCCAGCAATAATTGTCTTCACAGCAATTTCCTTCAAGGACATACTAGATTCCTATAAAGAGACTGTGTGTAAAAACTAATCGAGAGGAATTCCCTGATAGAAGCAGAAATGTAATCTACAAAGGAGCACAGATGCACACTAATCAAGCCAAACTGCAACAGCAGCAGCAACATATTCATATACTGTAGCCTCACTTCACTCAATGATTTTGGTCTTATAAGAACTAGGCGGAGGAGCAGTTCATGGTGATGTATCCATGATGTATTCACGTCAAAGAGGAGAGCAAGAGACTATGAACATTAACTTAAACCCCTTTTGTCTCTCCTGCTCATCTTCTCTATTGTTCATTTACTACCATGGCAGTAGCATAAGAAACTCCCAGAAAAAACCCATCAGGAAGGCCATTCGTAAATGTTGATTTGGCTAAATACATCCATTTCACCTCTACCTGACTCCGTGGTAATAGCATCAGAGATAAATTATACGAAATCCTCAAGAGCCAAAGTCAGTGATTTATACAACCTGCAAAGCCAACACAGACAATGAGGCCAGACACTGAAGATGTATAGGGTATAATAATCTTCATAAGAAAGATGATCAAAAGTTTAGCTGATGTAAGTGCTTTAGAAGTTGAGATATGTTGAGTATTGAAAAAATGAATAAAAGTTGAGATACTGGCCATTAACGGTGGTTGGAGAAATATACAAATGCAAACAGACAAGGTTAATGTTTTTGCCCGCCGTGTCCCACTTCCAATTAAGGAGACTGACATGTTTGTAGTCTGCTGGTTTGCAGGCCATAAACAGCCAGAACTGATGTCCCAAACAAAATCTGATTAGGATGCCAGAATGTGCCATATTATTCATTTCTGGAATTTAAGCCTGTTGCAAGACATATTATGCTCAAATGATTCCCCACAATCTACTGGAGACATGCCTGGCTTGAGCTTCTTTCCCAACCCATTACTTGGGCGGTGATGGACGTAACGTTTGGATGTCTAATGGCTGTGTTTGTGGCAGGTCCAGGACAGCAGCATGTGGTTGATGAGGGGCAGAGTGATGCAGTTGGTTTAGGCCAACTCTTCAGCAGTCATGTCAGGGACGTTTTGAAGGAGGAAGAAGGCATAAACATCCACTCAAGACGGGACTGATCGGGACAAAATGACTTAAAATAGTACCACATTAATTTATCCATGGTCCATTGTTGTTTACCTGCACATTGCCATATCTATTCAGTCTGATTGAGAGCCATAGGAATGCAACCTCTCATCTACCTTATAGGTCTAGACATTCATTTTTTAGGCCCAAGATCCAGCAGCCAGGAATAACTCTAAGAGAAAGAGATTGACAGTGTGAATCTAAAGTATTTTCAATCCATCAAGAAGCAACCTGTCACTCTTAAGATGAAGACTGACGACTAAGTTGTCTATTCAATGGACTGCATTAATGTCTGGCTCTAGCGATTTTAGAATGACATATATGGAAATTGTGGTATCTTTTATTCCTTTTGAAGACGTCTCAAGAGTGAGGATCTGACCATGCAGAGAATGGAGGAATTAAGGCTGGCAAAGTACAAATCGTAAATATTGATTTCCATCGGAATAGAGAGAAAGTCAGTTATAAGGAATTAGTCAGTTCCTGCTTTGAGGACTTAGAGGATAAGCTCTGTCTGGAATGAACAGAGGTACTCATCACAGGAGGCCCTGCAATCTTGTGTCTATCTGGTACTAGATTTTAAGTTACTTCTCCGGCCTATTGAACTAAAAAATGTATAAAAGGTGCATGTTGTAATACTAAACTCGATGTTCCTGACATTATGTTGAAGAAAGGTGAAAGGTGTGTTGGGGTTTAGCAAACACATCACTGAAAAAAAAACAAGTAAGCATAGCGTTAATCAATTAATTCATGCTACACTACGTATTCGTTTGAATGGTTACTGCAGGTTGTTGGAGAAATGCTGCTGTGAACCATCAGAAATAATGTCAGCATAACCTAAAAAATCAAACTTTCAGATGGAAAAAAATACCATTTGGAACATATTGCTCTTGGTCCTTGTGCAGTTGTAAAGACAAATTGAGTCTGCCATTAGGAAGGTGGTTGTGAGCACTCTTTCTGGTCAAGGTGCTCCTGTCCCATCCCAAAACTACGCCATCAAAGAGAGGATGACTCAAACTGTCAGTAACTCAGATAAAAGAGAGATGTGAGGGGAGGACAAATAATTGGAAGAAATAATAGGAAAACTGTGCACTTTTGCAGTGTTCAGCATATGGTAATCTGTTAAAAGGACCTGTGTCAATTCAAATTTGTCAAATTTCTGTCAATGGACTGTAATACAATCCAACATGCAAAATCACTGTAATAATGCCAACTGTTGCTCAATTTCTTCTATAATTACTGGGATTATCTTTTTTTTTATTGTTGTTTATGGTTGAAATATAGACTTTTTTTGCCTTGTATAACATGATATGTTCCTAACAAAAGGTCAGAACCCTTGTACCAGCCCAAGCTATCATTCACGTTATATAAGCTGTCTGGTGGACAGATGCTCTTAACGCAGCCCTTTGTAGGGTCGAGATCCTTGTCCGACCACTTGAGACGCATCTCTTTAAAGTGACATTTTGAGTTAGAGCAGGTAATAGTCATTGTCACTGGCTAAAGCACAGCATTAGCATTCAGCATGTGCACACTCTAACTGCAAGTCCTCCATACCCGACTGCAACGTGTCTACAAAAGATGAGTAGCCTACAAACTGTCTTTATGTAACATAAAAGTGAATGATTGCCATTCCCAATCTTTCCCATTCCTGCGGTGTTCAGTGATATTACGGCAGCAGATTGTAAACACTAACTCTGACCTTCTAACTGGACGTTTGGGACTGATGGACCTTTGCAGTTATACCTTGGTGTTGCCATAGAAAAACAGTACAATGTACGTGAACTGCAGAAATGGGGGAATGGTATCTCAACCAGCTATTTGAGGATATTGTTTATTGCTATTCTGGTAAGAGACTTAATGTATGGAAATGGAACATATATACATAGGGGGATACGTTAATGTTGTCATCACTACCATGTTAAATTGAGTAGTCACAGACAGTGAGGGAAAGGAGAAGGCAGGCAAATACACACACACACACACACACACACACACACAACACACACACCACACACCACTAAACTTGAGGGCCATTCTGCACATAGAGGGACGTACACATCTGATTAACAGTATCTGTTAAGTCAAAGTAGCACAAGTCATTGTGCTCCCCTGTCTTGATCTCTCCTATAGGCACATACACAGTGACACATGGACAACACTGCAGACATTCCTCTCAATCCGTGCCGTGTGAAAGTGACAGAGATGGACTCGGAGGAGAGAGCTTTGGAGAAGTCATGTCGATAGCTTCTTTCCTGATGAGGTGGCAGGCAGCTGAAGCTGGCAGGCTTCATTTACACAATCAGACTGCTAAAGATTTAAAGTTCCTTATACTCTTTAATCTGCATAGTCCTGTCGGCACATCTGACACGTTTTACTGCCTCTTGGTCTAATAACCATTATAGGCATGAATGTCGGATGCTGAAGCACATGATGGATAATATACTTTATAACATTGACATGTATAGGCTATTCTCAGTGTGCACGACAGCACCCCCAGGAGGAATCCGTTTACATTGCATGTAAGTATCTGAATCAGAAATACTGTTTGATCCCAGGGAAAACTTGATTCATTACAGTAAGTTCCACATTCAAATATAAATACATAGCTATATGTGGTGGTAAGTCATCTAGGCTACTATAAGCTGCATAATAGGCAATCATTGCATTCTTGTTCTCCATACATTTCGAGAGCATTATTAATGGCAGAGAAACATGGACAATTGTTCTGGATTTCACGAATCCACTATAGTCATGAATAACTTTCCAATAATGATGATTGAGGTAATTGCCAGGTCAACGCTTCCCTATAGTTGCCTTTTGACGTTTTTATTTCCTATATGTGGTGGTAGGAACCTTTCCACCGGCGGACTGTATCGATGCTACACTCAACGGTGCAACACTCAACACCGTCCCGCGACGTCACTTCCTCCCCACGTGAAAACCCTCCGTACATGTGTGAAACGCTATCCACATATCCATCCCTTTTTGCTTTTACAGTCCGCTAGATTACATATTGTCCTTTTATGATTATCGACAGCGGAACCATGGAGACAGTAGAGGAGGAGGCGCTGCTCGGATCAGAGGAGTCCGAAGAAGAATCAGAAGATGAACACTCTGAACTATCAGACAGTGAGGTGAGCGAGCATCGGCTAACGCTAGCCAGCTAGAGCTAACTACTGTAAAACTACTGTTCTGGACTCAGAAATGCTGTAATACAAAATAATACAAATTACACGACTGCATGTTGACATTATTGTGGGATATTGCCACGCTCTTGTTGAACTGTTGCTTGTGTTTAGCCTGTTGTGCTGTTGTGACATGAATCATGATAGTAAAATTATACATCTAAACCATTTTTGTTGTTTTTCATTTAGCTTCAAGAAGCCTTTGCCAAGGGGTATTTGAAGCCAGGGATGAACGTTTTGGTGGATCGATCAAAGAAGTTTACCAACAATCTGGTGAGTGAATTCATGCAGGATTCTAGCAGATCCTTAAGGAAGTCTGTACAAATGCACTGGAGTTAATAATACATCTTAAATTATAGCCCTTAATTGGTGTTCAAATGTTTTGGTTACATTTTTTTGAAGAGTTGTAGAAATCCTAAACACGAGTATGATTGTATCAATCATGTTTTGTCTTTCTGCAATTTAACATTATTAAAATCTACATTTTAAATCATTTCCATTATGTCTCACAGAATCTTGGATTTTAATTGACTATTTTGAGTGACCTAAAGTTGAACAATAACATACCAAGTTGCAAAAAATAAATAAAAAATCAGTAGATAATTTAACTTTTTCACTGTACCATAAAAGGTCATGTTTTATTAAATAAATATTTAAAATATATTAATAACTCG
Organism: Ammodytes dubius; assembly: GCA_026122265.1. Classification (NCBI taxonomy): domain Eukaryota; kingdom Metazoa; phylum Chordata; class Actinopteri; order Uranoscopiformes; family Ammodytidae; genus Ammodytes; species Ammodytes dubius. The sequence continues at coordinate 27,100,369 of CM047510.1, forward strand.
TGTAAATCTCTGTGTGTGAATGTTGTGCTGCAGGAGGGTTTGAAGCAGTGCCTGGCAGACTTCCGTAGAGAGCTGCCCTGGGTGGAGAGGCTGGACCTGACCAACCTGCCAGCTGAAGACGTTCCACGCGCCACCTGAAGGAAAAGTCCCCAACGCCAACGGAGCTGTGAACGCAGACGACGACTTCCAGAGGGAAATGTTCTTGTGAGTGATCATAATAACTTGATGTGCAAGTCTGTTTAAAAATGACAAGCCTTAAAAAACCCATTCAAGGTGGAGTCACTATTCTTGAGAACGCTTGTTGTCAAAATGACTTTTTTTTTTTTTCTAAATCAGTGAATATCTCTTCACAATCCCTACCTGTCCGTACTGTTTGTGCGCTGAAGAAAACTCTGATTGTTATACACAGCCCAGCACTGTAAACAAAGGGTATGCAAACTAGCTACCAACATGCCCGCTTACAGAGCCTAGGCTGTGTATTAACACTGTTTCTTTTTCAGTGCACAGGTAGCGTATCACAAGGACATAAACCCTGATTTGAACCAAATTTTATGTTACCTGATCACAGCTAATTTCAGACCGTAGCTGTTATGAACTTTGGTAACATTGTGCCCCTGTCTTTCTCAGCTGTTAGAAGTTAAGATACTCAAATATACCCCTTTTTCTTTATTTCTTTGAACTTCCAGCTACCGTCAGGCCAAGCTACAGTCCTAGATGCTTTGCCTCTCTTGAACAAGCACGGCATCTCCACCAAGAGGCCCGAAGATTATTTTGCAGAGATGGCCAAGTCAGACCAACAGATGCAAAAGGTGAGTCATTTCCCCATCACAACACATCTGTATACCAAAAATTCAAAACCAACTTAATTCTATTTCTTCAAATGAAAGATTGCAGTGTTTTATGTCTCAAAGTATCCGAACAAATTAATCTATTCTAAATTTTATAGTTTGTTTTGAATGTGGAGCATACACATCACCACACACACTCTAGTAACTACCATCTACAGTATTACACACACCACACACACAGATAATTTGAAACTTAATTGCTTAATTTCATCTGATCTTGGTGTGCTGTTGACATTTCCCTCTCCTTCTGTCCAGATCAGGAAAAAGCTGATCTCAAAGCAGTTGGGTTTGGACCGGTCAGAGAAGGCCAAGGTTCTGCGCGAGCAAAGGAAGTTCGGCAAAAAGGTGAGTGTCTGTTTTGTATGGTTACTATTAATAATATCGCATTCCTTGTACTGTATTGTTTTATTGGAAACAACGTGTATTTAACCTATCCCTGGTACAGGTTTTTTCATAATGTCCCTCTCAACACATAGAATATAGATGCCAATGTATGTTAAGAAGTCTACAATTCAACTGTTTATCATTGATGCATAATGTTAATGGAAAGCATACAGCATTTATCATATTTCACCATCTGATAAGACACTTCCCTCTTTGGGTGCAAAGAGTTGACATGCATTTTGTGTTCCAGGTCCAAATAGAAGTGATCCAGAAGAGACAGAAGGAGAAGAAGGCAATGATGACTGCTGTAAAGAAATACCAGAAAGGTGAGGTTTTTTTTTAAAGGTGTGATTTAATTAATTATACAATTATTTATAAAATTCACTGTTCACACAAGAAACAATTTATACAGTGTATTTTATTGTGCACAGCGGATACAATTAATCAATGTAAATGTTTTGTAAAATGCAGATAAACTTCCTGTGTGATGTTGTTTTTCAAATTTTATATTGGGATTTTAAGTTTTGTGATCGTCCTTGTTTCCCAGGAATGACAGACAAACTGGATTTCTTGGACGGAGACCAGAAGGCTGATAAAAAAGTATCTCAGGGAGACAAGAAAGGGGGCAAAGCCGCCGCCAGGGTGACAAGAAAGCAGGAAACAAAAAGGGGTACGTACGGTTGCATTCACATTGACATTCCTATTGCAATCATATATACTGTATGTCAAGCATAATAATTTACTATCTACGTTTGTGGATTTTTTTTTTCACCAAAAAAAGCTAACATGTTGATTTTATTTTGACAGCCCCAATGCCAAGAGAAAGTACAAGGACGACCGGTTTGGCTTCGGAGGCAAGAAGAGCGGCAAGAAGTGGAACACCAAGGAGAGCTTCAACGACGTGTCGGGCTTCAAGGCCAAACTGGCTCACGGGAAGGGAGGCAAAGGAGGGAACAAAAAAAACCAGGCAAACAGAACGTGAGTCTAGCGCACGCACACACCTCTGTTTTTTTCTCCTTTGAGGGCCACACATACATTTTTGCCAGTTGTGGGGACACTGTTTCCAGTTGTTGTACACCTCTGTAAAAAACAGGCAAGATAAAAAGCACAGATAAAAAAAATACTCCAATTATCAAACACTAAAAACAGACAAACAGATTTATTTAATGTTGAAACTATTCTAAAGGATTAAGAAAGTTACCAAAAATCTGCCTCAGAGAAGCTCAATTTTTCTCCATTTTTTTCCAGAAACGCCCGGGCAAGTCGGTACGTCAGAAGATGAAGTCTCGGAAATAAACTCTGAGAGACGCTGGTCAGTAGGTTGGACTTGGACTTTGCTTCTTCTGCAGGACTTTCCCACACCTGCCTCCCCTACTCTGTCCTCCATTGACATCAGGAGACATTCAGGGGAACGTGGGATTTTCTTCTACACTTTTTTTTTAATGAAATGAAATACGCCTTCGGTAAAATGTGTCTGGATTTATCTGGAGGACCCATTCAAGTCACACAGAGAGAGACTTCTTGCCATATTGCAGAAGAAGCTGTTTGAAGGACACGACCCGGTGAAGAAATGGAAAACCATGAGTGGACACAAAGACCAATAACACAATTTTTATTTATTTTTCAAAAAGTGGAGAAAAAATTTGAATGTTATGACATAATTGTTTGTGTAATTTCCTCTCTTTAAGCCTATTTGATAATGTGGTTCAAACCACCTTCTGGACTAGGCCTACATCTCACTATCTCTACACCAACCCCCTTGCCATGTATTATGACACTGTCTTTTGCTCTTTGGAGGTTGTTGTATTCTGTCTTATTTTTTGCTAACTCAGCTCCTTGACACATTGATCGTGTCCCATGTGACATGACATTTTGTGATATTGAGCAGCTGTTAGTTTTGCCCTTTCCACATTCATTAATATGATTAAAATGGGAATGGCAACTCCGCTCCGTATAGACCTTGCATATGTTTTCCTCCCGCAAAGTGTTTTTCTTAGTTTGCTCAGATGGAAAGGGCAGCTCCAGGCGATGATGCCTTGTATGTTTGTATGATAAACAAATAAATACATTTGGATGTAGGTGCTCAATTTTTGGGAATTGTTTTGCGTTCTACGTGTTGTGTTCTAATGGGTTGAGCGCAGGACCAGCTCTTTGTGAATGGTGACGTCGGTGCTAGTGCGGAAGAAATTTATTCTCGGGTCTAGTCGGTTAGACGGAATCTGGGGAAGAAAAAATGACAAATTAGCATTTGAAGTAAAAGCTGGAGTAATATATAATTGGAGTTAGGCATTAGTTATTTTTCAAAATCACAGAAAAATGCCTACCCTGATAAACCTCCAAATAAAACCAATTTACCAAATTTAAATGTAACATTTGTATCAGTTTTGGTACTTCAAACTATCCTAGTTATGGACTGGCTATATCTGCTGTAAAACCTTGCCCACTTGTCATACAAAACAATTCAAATATTAAGTTGACTGACAAACAACCAAATCTTAATTCCTTAAATATTTCACTCATTACTTTGTATAACATTTTGTAATTTGATCTTCATTTGACATTTCAGGGACATAAGCTTATGTATGCTCCTTCAGCCTAGATGCTCCACACACCATGCTATGTCCTGCAATCTGTTTATTCATTCTAATCAAACAACACATCTTCCCCATTAGTTTTCCTCACCAGTGTAGTGGACACCCATCCTATCTCCTGGCTCTCAGTCTGGGGCATGGAGTATTTCTTGGTGGGTTCCTGGCGGGCTTTATGGTAAGCCTTGAGTAAGTCCGCTGGCAAAGAGAAATGTATTTGCATAATTGTGTAAAACAGGTCTTGGGTAATAAAAGTGAGAGTTTATTTAACTGTTATTAATCCAGAATAGATGAGGTCAGCAAAGATTCAACATAAACTTTGTAGACTCACAGTTGTCTGCGATATCTTCCTTGGGTTTCTTGACATGGGTTTGTCTGCCAGGACATGTACTACAATCAACAACACACACATTGTGAGAAAAATAGGCAATATTACAATACAACAGCCAAATACACAGCTTAATCAGAGTTTCTTGGATCAAAGTCTGATGAAGTCTCAAATTCAATATCTTATATTACTGTGATAGGTCTTAAACATAGTTCAGATCATGAAGTAATCTTTCTCTCATACATTTGCTAAAAAATTCCGACTTTTTAATAACTTTTTGCAGGTAAAACATTTTTTTCCTATTGAGATAAAAAGAAAATTTAATAAAGCTAATTTCCAATTTGCTGAGGATCATAAACTAAATGATATATGAATAGTCATGTTTTAAAGTTTTTTAAGATAATTATCCGTAATCTTGGAAAACATAGAACAAATACATGAGTAGGAGGACGGACTAGTTACTCACGCTTCTTAATGGATTTATGCTGAACTCCGTGTGTAGTGTCTGGTGTCTTTGCTCTTTCAGGATCGCCTCAACTTGAATTGCGTTTTGATGGACAAAATCCGTTTTGGCTTTCCCCGACATGTTTACAGAGCAAAGCAGGAAATAAATAAATAGATAAATATAGGCCTTTAGAAAAAAAATCAGCAGCAATGAATGATCCCAACAGCTGGCAACAAAGTACGAAGAGGATTTTTTCGAGTGCGTCACCTGGCAACAGTAAACACTGCCTCGGCTGCAGTAACGTGATTCGGCCACGCGATGGCGCAGCTCGCTCAGAGTAGAGACAAACACAGTAGAAACAAACACACTCTTCTTTAAAACTTCCAATGGTTAAATAAAGTATTATGAAAGCTCTTATTTTAATTGTTAATAATAATAAAAATGGTATGATAATGGACAAAAAGTATCATCACAAGTTGCATTATGTTTTAATTTTTCTTGTGTTTTACTTTAAAGTTTTAAAGGTTAATGTAGGCTATGTGTCATTCTCGCAACAAATGGTTGCACAATGCAATAAAAGTTCTAACCCCTTCATGCTACACGCACATAGAAAACTTATATACATATTTAAATTATAATAGAACAAAATAATCAAACAGGTATACACACAGAAAATATGTTAATCATGAGCGATGTCAGATTATTATGAGTTTTTAACATATCTGTATGCTGCACTTTTGAAATTAAAGGCTATATCTCTCTCCTCAGATGGCCTAGATTTATATTGTTTGTGTCTATGGTAGCCCTATAAATACATAATATATTCAATATTTGGAAAGCTTTTTGCATTTGGTGTATTTTTTGGTTTGATTCTTTGAAGTTTGCTGTTGGATTTTCATTTGAAAGTATCTTCACAAGGTATTACATTCATTATCATAACAAGGTTAGCAGTGCCAGACTCCAGAAATAGTCAAATGTTTTTTAAATCATTGCTAGGAGACAAGAAGTCAACTGAAATATTCATGAATCTCTTACCAAAGTCAAGTTTCAGGCAAATATATATTTTTCTCCGTGCAGTAAAAATAAAATGTCATGTCGAGGTTATCCTTCTTTTCATGTAGAATTTTTGAATGGCTTGTCTAGACACTGGGTTCAAAATCTATGTATGCCGTAGATGCACTTTGTCACTTGAAAAAATGTATGAAAAGGGAAACATTGCATCACATTAATTACTTTTATCTATTTCTTTCACTCTGCTTTACAACAAATATGCAATAAATTCAAAGATTCTGCCACATTTACAACAAAGATTGTCCCTACATTGGGATCTGTATGACTAGAAATGTTCATTATTTAACAGACTAGTGGATAGTAATGATCTCAGTCTTTCCAACGACTTACAGAAGCGATTTATTCCCTCCCAGTACATGCTGTATTTTGTTCAAACCACTACTGTTTAGCACCATGTTTCAAATGCTCTGCCTGGAGCAAACAAACCCATCAAAATGTAGTGAAAGTGCCTTAAATAAATGAATGAATAAATGAGTCCAGACTGTGAGAAAACAGAGCCGGCCTGAGTTCTATGGTGTGATTTTTCTCTTTCATATGTTTTTCTTGGGGCGACAGATGACAGTTGAGGCATTTATTTTTCTCACTTCACTCACCAGGACGCACAAACACACTGACACAAGCCTGTGCAAGCATGTGCCTGTGTGTCTGCTGGCTTTTAAGAAACTTTTAAAGCTATAGTGCGTAACTTTTCCATAAACGTGAATCTCGGCTACATTCAAGCCATTGCCAAATGAGTTGACACAAAGTTCATTAGGCCTATCAGCTCCTCAAAACTCTCTCTGTACTTCTCATTATGCAGCGTTTACAAATGGTGTCATCCTCTGACACTGGCAGAGAAGCTCAGAAAAATCCCAAGAAGCGCCCACAAAAATGTTTTAGTGTTGATTCTACTGCTAACAAAAATCCTCAACTTACAAAAGAAGATATAAAATCCATGCGCGATCACCTAAGGCTTACCTCATGTAGATGCGCCAAAAGTTTAGTTGTAATTACTCAGAACAATGACAAAAAAAACAAAAAGTGGAGTGGCATCGCTTCACATTGACTCGGAGTACACTTGATTTCATGGTCTCTCTGTGGTGTCACAAGACACACATAATAAATAGCAGCACTTCCACATCTTGTAAACAGCACTTATGGTCGGGTGATTGCCTTGGGTGCAGTGACAACCCTTCCTTCACCACTCGTCTCCTCACATTTCATTTCCTTTTCATTTAGTTTGCCTTCTTCTTCCTCTTACTCCAGCCTTCCTGCTCATCTCGGAAATAATCATTTTGTTTTTCACTCTCCCTGGTCCCTGTCGTTGTTGGTTGTGCATGCATGCTTCCACTCACAGTAACAGACAGCTTAATAAAGGTTTGGATGTTCGGCTCTTGGTTTCTGTCTCGTAACCCTGATTTAAAGCTACAGTGCGTAACTTCTTCGTATAAATGAATGACTGGTAACATTCAAGCCGTCGCCAAATGAGTTGACACAAAGTTTATTAAGCTATCAGCTCCACAAAACTCTCTCTGTATTTCTCAGTATGGCAGCGTTTACAAACTAGTGTCGCCCTTTGACACTGGCGCAGGAGCTTAAGAAGTTTCACAACATGTTTCAGTTGTTGATTCTACAGCTAAGATCAAACCTGAACATACAGCAGAATGAATAAAATCCATGTGCGATCACCAAAGGCTTACTCACGCACCTACAGTGTTGTTGTAATTACTCAGAATTCCTCATGGTGGCAACAAAGTTACGCACTATAATAGCTGTGAGCTCAATTGGCCCCCTGTGAAAAGATAGAATGGGTGGGTGGGTGGCCTGCTGGTGTTGGTGCATGTGTGTGTGTGTGTGTGTGGTGTGTTGTGTGTGGGAGAGTGAGCAATATGTATTACGGGCTGGGAGGGCTTGTGTTGTCAAGCTTTGTTCCCCTTCCCCTGTCACGGTGTCGGGCCGAGTTACCATCAAGGAGCTGTGGAGCTCACGGGCTGGATTTGAATGGCTTTGTAGTTTGTCAACCCCTGTCTCCCCTCCTAAATGCAGGTTTAAAGTAGGGTGTTGCATGTCAAGTATGTGTGTTGGTGAGTCCAATCAAAATTTGACATGGTTTGAGATTTTCCCTCTCTTTCCCATTCTTAACATGTATGGTTAAAAGGAGCCATTTGCATGTCAAGTAATGTGTGTAACGGTAGAGATCCAACTCAAACTCATTGTGAGTGTAGTAGCAGGGAGTTGTGTTGTGTTTGGTTTTAATGTGGCAGAGGAGAACTGTTAATGGCTGACGAGTGCGTCGAAAAGCATTATCCTGCACAGATTTGAGGAGGCGGTTGAAATGGCATGGCATGTCCTTGTGCCATTGTGTCAGCTTGCGTCATCAACACATTGCTTTTAAAACAGTCTGTTTTGCTTCTTAGTTCTGCTTCTGAATGATGATATTTGCTTGCTTAACCGTGTTTTCTTCTATCTATCTATCTATCTATCTATCTATCTATCTATCTATCTATCTATCTATCTATCTATCTATCTATCTAATCTATCTATCTATCTATCTATCTATCTATCTATCTATCTATCTATCTATCTATCTATCTATCTATCTATCTATCTATCTATCTATCTATCTATCTATCTATCTATCTATCTATCTATCTATCTATCTATCTATCTATCTATCTATCTATTTATCTATCTATCCATAACATATACAGTATTTAAAATCCAAATTCCTAAACAAAATCTTTACATTTTATTGGTAGCATGTCTGAACAACTTCACAACATCAAGAGCAAAATACATCCAAAACCAAAGGTAGCTGTTGTGAGGTTAGTTTGGATCATCTTTCATTTAAAATTCAAAGCTCAAAATTTGAACAAAATGTCCAATTATCCTAAAAAAAGCTATATTTGGTAAATACACACAGAAGGCTACTCCAATGGCTTTTCTTGAGTCCTGTGTTATACCTTCACAGATCACTTACTGTCTTTCAAGCTATACCTCCATGCCCCAGCACCAGCCAGCCTCTGTCTGACCTTTTCTTATATGACTGTTTTAATTACCGTGCCCTCCATTGCCTGCTAATTAAAAAACACTATGTCATGTATTATTCATCCATTTTCTCCATCATTGCTCTAACATAAAACATACATAGAGGGTGCACCCTTTAAGTACCCTGACACTCTCATCTAATTCACTCCAACATGTGTGTGATGGCTAATGAAAGCAGCTGATATTTTTCTAAGAGGTGGAAATGTTTGCCGAGGTTTTTAACCCGTAATGAAATCCCTTCTGTAATTTTGATTTCTTCACGTTA
>CM047510.1:27114324-27121824 GCA_026122265.1 Ammodytes dubius
GCAACATGAAGCAATCCTTTCTTTTAATGCACTGATTTGTATTGCCATTCTGGTATAATAGAATATATCACACAGAGACTCTAATGGCAGCCCTCCCCTCATCTTTCTAAAACATCTTGCGAGACAAAATAATTTGGGGATCATCCGTTAATGCAGCCAGAGAATGTGAGAGGAGTCATGAATCCCTGTCAAAAGCATTTTCTCCCACAATCATTTTCATAATGGCTGTTTTCTTTTAGCTCAGCGCTTGTGGTTCTTTCCGTTCAACGATACTTTTGGTATTCACAGCATTAAGGCCAAAAATACAACCTCCTATTAATGTCAATAGACGGTGTTGCCAGTGAAAAGGATACAGTGAAGAAGAGGAAAATATCCTTGATCTTCATCGTAAAAAAAAATGTTGATGGGCCTTGCCAGTCCGCAGTAAAATCCCCATTTTTGGACCTTCAAAGTGTTGCCAAATAATGGATCCACACTGCAAAAGTACCAGCATTTAAAATTTGGGAATTAAAAGTATTCCTAAGTAACACCTTGACTAACTGTGTAGGGGGAAAGTGTCTATATGTTCACATCGTTTGGATTGATTTAATAGGGTGCCTAGGATAGGTGTCATCTGAATTAGAATTGGAGCCAGTTGAATCAGGTCTGTATACATTCAAACTTGGTATAGTCATAACGTTAAGTACCACTAAAATGGAGATTTATACATCACTAAATTTAAATTGGTTCTCTTCAAATAACTGCTAGCTGTAACTGTTGAGTACTGAACTAAATTTAACTGACGCAATAAATGTTAACTTGTAATAAGACTCTTGTGGACTGTAGAACATATATTTAATATGGAATATTGTTGACCACACTTGTGACTAAATGCCAGAGATATTCTAAATAATTTCTCATTAAACAACATCAGAGGACTTGCAATGCTAAAGTGATTACCTCTTTACATAATTAATTTTTTTGACCACAAATTCCCTAACAACAAATTTAGACATGAAGTCTTTATCAAGGACTTTCTCATGTTTCAATGCTGCAACCCCTCTTGGTAAATCACTTTCTAGTTTTTGAAATTAGCTAGAATATGCAGTTGCAACCCAATTATCGGAATTTGTTGAAAAAAAATCCTTCAAAGTTGTTTATCAAACCAAGATACAACAATATTATGGCTTACGATCTTGCTACATTAACATCCCAACAATTGAAAGAAGGAATTTATAACAACTTAAATCCATAATCAAACAACAAATCGTCCAAAACCTAAATGATCTTCAGTGTTACCCTGCATTCTCCAGCCCTCATATTAGCAGTGCTCTCTCTCCCTCTCTCTGCGCTGTTTACTGCCTGGCCTGTTTGCATCATTAACCCCGTGTAGCTGTGGGGCTAATAACACAAACCCAAGTGTCCACGGCTCACATCTCGTGAATGGGAAGATTGTTGGGAGAGAGCGTCGGGGGTTATCGCTCATGTCAAATTCCTGGCTAAAGTGGCCACTTTGTTTGGGCAAAAGATCTGGCTTTGTCACGGCTTGGCAGTCACTCACTCCCCTCGCCAGTGAAAGGAGCTCGAGACAGCGAAACAACAAGGACCTCAGAAGACCACGTCGCTGCATTGTATGGATCACCAAGAGCGTTGCCAAGTCTGCCTTTTTCGAGGCAACTTTGGCCCTGTTTTATTGTAAGTTGCTTACTAATATTGCAGGTTGCGGCTATTTGGGCTTCGTTATAGTGCAGTTGCTTATTTAGGCTTGCTGTCCCATGCATTAAATACACTTTAAGTTTTTTTTTATGTTTCTTGTAATTTTACTAGATTAGCCTACTTTTCAGTGATGGAAAAATATTTTTTACAATTCAAGCAAAGGAGGCGTAGTATTTCTCCCTGCGTTACAATGCATATGAATATAGGTAAGTTTATGTATTTTACAGTATATAAAACAAATTACAAGTGATTTCAGAAGTAAGAATGGTACAATGTTGATGAAGTGAATGCAATAAAAATCCCATATTATTATTGTATAAGTGGACATGATTAACTTTATTTTAGGATGTGTACAACACGGATGTATATAAAGGCTATTTGCAAATGTTGGGCTTCCTTCATAGACACTTACAACAGCACTTCACTTTTCCATTACTGTTAAGATTTGACATAGTACTACTCTGTGTGTTCAGTTCATGGCTCATTGGCTCATTAAACACATTCATATCCATTCATAATCCAACAACATGAGTTCTGCTGTCGTCAATCAGAAAACAACCTATTTAGTCCTGGAGGGCTGCTGCTTGTTTGGAGATTCATCAGTCGCAGTACTTAAGTGAAAGCCTCCGAACCAGCCGTGACACGCAGGGATGATAAATATGTCAAGCCATCAATTAGGGAACCTAAAACCCGCTCATATATTACTTGGCAGCGAGTTTTAAGGTCTAAGGTGTAAGTCGGCCTTTCGTTGAGTGTGTATCAACACACGTATAAAGTGTTGTGATGATGGGCTAAGGTCACAGAAAAGATTATGTTTCTACATGCTTCCTACTCGCAAGAAAAAGTGACTCACACAAGAGTTAATGTAACACTACCCGCCAACACCATTAAGTTAGAGGAAGTTTCAAATGTGTCAGAAATATGAGATGTCAGTGATGAATGTGGCAAAACAAAAGATGTGATCTGAAGTTAGTAAGATACTTTATCATTGCCTAAAAGAAAGAAAAATCCCTTCACAGCAATTTTTACTGGAACTCTTGGCCGAGATAAGCGTTATTAAGCGATGGGCGTGTTTGCATTTGACAATATTTCCTTACCTCGAAGGATTACTGACTGAATCGTGCCATTTTCGGAGCTTGCGAAATCAAAAACATAATTGCAGCTCCAGATTTTTCCCCCTCTATCTTTCTCCTGTTGATCGTCCAGCTAAATGTCAAATCTGTCAACAGCTACCACTTTACCCCGAGCGACAAAAGAGGGCTCGGGTTGCTACTGCGGTTGACTGTTTGCTAAGAGAGGCCTGACATATGAGAGCTTGGCTTCTGAGGTTACAGATATTTCACTCAAGTGCAACATTTGTATTGACACAGTTTTTGTTAAGGTTTAAAGCTCTCAATAATGTGCTTCTTTAACAAAACAACTCGTTTCACAGGGAATTTACTAGAAAACGTGGCATTCAAGTAATGTCCAAGTCTCGAGTGAGGGCATTCCAGGAAGGGGGAAAAAGCTGGAAGGCTTTTTTAATGGTGAAAACATTCAGGAAGTTTAGAGTTTTATTCAACTTAACTTAAAGGTACCCTGGAGTATCTCTGAGGCCCAACAGACTTGTTGAAGGCCTTTTTCCGTCCTTATGAAACTTTTTAAAGCCAATATTTTGATTATTTTTGAAACCTGTATCGTTTATATTGGCTAGCAGTGTTCTCTTTGACTTTTTCTCTGCATTGGTGTAATGGTAGTTTTTTGTTGGCATGTTACCGCCACTGACTGTTCAGTGTTTATCATGTTGCCCAAGTTCTCTGGAAAAATAAGTGTTAAGGTACTATTGCATTTATCAAGAGAACAGGTAAAGATGGTGAAAGGTAAAGTGACCACAGTTTCACAAAATTATCATTACACTTCATGAAATTCATCATTGCACTGTGGAGTTTTTCTTTTGGAAAACATCTAAACTGGTTGAAGAGCTAGCTTGCTCAGCTATGAGCCTGATACAGGAAGGTTAGATGAGGGTAAATAACTTTATGTGAAATCAAAATCTTACTGGTGCTTCAGTATTGGGAACAACTGGTTCCATTTCCACGTCATCCAAAAGCCCTGAGCGCTACAGCCGTCTTTTGGATTTCCATGAACGACTGGAGTCCTGGTGCTCGGGCAACTCTCTGGGCTATATTAACAACTTTGACTCTTTCTCTAGACACACACTACTCAAATATGACGGCCTCCATCCCAATGCCAAAGGTATTAAAGAACTTACTAATCACTTCATTCATCACATCGCATCTTGGCATAATTCGGACTGATATTTACCACAGCACGACCCTACCAAATCATCCCCCATTAAAAAAGATCTCCCCAGGGATCCTGCTGAAATATCCCCCAATTTAACTCATAACAACACCTCAAATTGTCCTTCATTCATCCCAGACATCACTGACCCCCTCTGCTCTAAACTAAATTCCCCACAATTTCTCAAATCAAGAAAGGGCTTGGGTTTTCTTCATCTAAATATTAGAAGTTTATTGCAGCATGATAAATTAGACCACGTAAAGATTTTAGTGTCCCAGGCAGACCCAGATGTTTTGATTCTGACTGAATCCTGGTTAAAGAAGAGTACAGATGACTCTATTGTGGCAATTAATGATTATAACTTATTCAGAATAGACAGAAACGCAAGGGGTGGGGGAGTGGCTGTCTATGTTAAATCCTGTTATTCTGTAACACTTTTACATGCTGTCTCTGTTCCAAATTGCTTTGAATTCATCGCGCTAGATTTATCTTTATCGTCAAATGATTCTTTTGTTGTAATTGGTGTGTATAGGCCCCCTTCAGCTGTAACTAGCTCCTTAAACGATCTAACACATATGCTCTCCAGTTATGTAAATAGAGAGGTAATTGTGATGGGTGATTTTAACGTTGATTGGCTTTCTGGTGCCTCTGAACCTTTCAAAGAAATCTGTAGCAACGTTAATCTTACACAATTAATAACTGAGCCCACAAGACCCAATCTAAAAAACCCAGCAAAATCAACTTTAATCGATTTAATCCTATCAAATAAAATAAATAAAATAGTCTCAGCTGGTGTTTTTGATCTTGGGATTAGTGATCACTGCCCAGTGGCCTGTATCAGAAGTATTCATTTAAAAAGATCTCAACCTAAAATCATAATTAAGCGTAATTTTAAAGGTTTTAATGAGCAAGCCTTTTTAAGTGATCTCCGTCATAGTGACATTCAACTCACTACGGAAATTTCGGATGTTGAGTTAGCCTTAGACTATTTCATCAATACTTTCACCTCAATTATAAACAAGCATGCGCCCCTTAAAAAGCATAGAGTAAAAAGTAGATCAAACCCCTGGTTCACAAGTGAACTTTCTGATTTATTTTCCGAAAGAAATAAAGCATGGTCTCTAGCTAGACGCTCTGGAGATAATTCAAATTGGACTATTTTTAGACAATTTAGGAATAAGTGCACAGCCATGGTCAGGAAAGCCAAATCCGAATATTACCTTGAATTAATCTCCGACTGCTACTCTAACCCTGCACTATTTTGGAAAGCTGTGAACTATAATAAAAACAATTCTAGCACAGTTCCCACTCAGATCAAATTAAATGATCACACTCTCAATGATCAAAAAGAGATAGGCTTAGCTTTTAATAAACATTTTATAGCTGCTGGTCAACTCTTTCAAAATGGAGGATGTACACCTTCTACCACCAGCAGTAACGTACCGCCTGTCTCTCAAACTCCTATTTTCAGCCTTGATCTTCTTCCCACAAGTGTTGTTGTAGATGCGCTCCTCGCCATCAACCCCAAGAAGTACATGGGAGAGGACAATTTGGACCCGTTTTCAATCAAGCTTTCGACACATATAATATCAAAACAAATAACCCATATTTTTAATCTTTCCATCTCCTCTGGAATAGTTCCTAAAATTTGGAAAAAAGCTCACGTAATTCCTTTACATAAAGGTGGTGACAAAAATAATCTTAATAACTACAGGCCAATTTCCAAACTCCCATGCCTGGCAAAAATTCTAGAATCACTTATTAATAATCAATTAAAAACATTTCTAACTAGTGCTTCCATTTTGAGCCCGTACCAATCTGGTTTTAGGGCAGGTCACAGTACTGTCTCTGCTGTGACTTTGGTTGTAGACAACATTGTTAGAGCATTAGACAAGAAAAAGCACTGTGCAGCACTTTTTATTGATCTTTCAAAGGCCTTTGATACTGTTGACCACCATTTGCTTTTACAGAGGCTGCATGCCATTGGCTTTGATCATTCTGCATGTAGCTGGTTTAGGGATTATCTCTCTGATAGACAACAGTCAGTTAAACTCGGAAGATACCAATCTGAGTTTTTAACTGTTACAAATGGTGTCCCACAGGGCTCAATTTTAGGTCCAGTTCTTTTCACAATTTATATAAATAACATTGTTTCATCGCTAAAAAACTGTCATGCCCATCTATACGCTGACGACACAGTACTGTATTGCATTTCCGATTCGGTGCACCAATCTATTCAGAACCTACAAAGCTCTTTTAACACCCTGCAGGACTGTCTAGTGGACCTCAGGCTTGTTCTAAATACAGACAAAACCAAATATATGTGTTTCTCCAGAGCAAGAACTACAAATTTGAATGATTTTAATATTTTTACAAAGAATGGATTTTTAATTGGAAGAGTCACAGAGTACAAATATCTTGGCATCTGGTTAGATGATAAACTCACTTTTAATTTTCATATAAAAAATCTTGTTTGTCGACTACGACAAAAAATTGGCTATTTTTATAGGAACAAAACCACCTTCCCTTTATTTAGTAGGAAAAGGATTATTGAGGCAGTTTTCATGTCTGTCCTTGATTACGGTGATGTGGTTTACCGGCATGCATCACATTCATGTCTTAAACTCCTGGACTCTGTTTTTCACTCTGCTTTAAGGTTCATTACAGGAGATGCTTATGACACACACCATTGTCTTTTATATGAAAAGGTTGGGTGGTCCTCCCTTAAAGAGAGACGTGACGCACATTGGCACATTTTTATTTACAAAGCCTTGACCGGGAAGCTTCCTCGTTATTTAACAGAAATGCTGCAAATTTCAGATGGGCTTTATCAGACCCGCTCCACTGACATGCTTATGCTTTATGTCCCACAAGCCCGGTCTGAGCTGGGAAAGACAGCTTTTAGCTTCAGTGCCCCTGACTCCTGGAACAACTTACAGCAACAAATTAAACTAAATAACTTCATATCCTTTAACCAATTTAAACAAACTATCTTAAATCTGCCAAACTCTACCTGTAACTGTTTTAATTAGGCTATATTGTACTTTCACCCATTTCATTTTAATTGCTGCCACTCTTCACCACTGTGTAAATGTTTCAATTGTTTTTCTCTTCACCTGTTGTTGTGTATTTGATGTATTTGCATTGAATATTGTTTATGTATTGTTGTTTTTCCTTTGAATTTGTTTGAACTCGACGCAATTGTAAATGAGGGTCACCCCTCAATTGGTCTCTCGAGGATAAATAAAAGTTAAATAAAATAAATAAAAAATTTGTGCTAATGCATGAAATGTCATTTTTTTTAAGGATACTGGTGAAGTTCACAAATGACGTCAACCAACCACTGCTTAGCAAAACGATGGCAGATCAGACATATCCACTGAACGACATAAGGTTTGGTACAACTGGCTCTGATTGAAGTCCTCTCATCTTCTCAATGTTCTCTCTTCAACTCTCATCACCACCCTCTATTTCTATCATAATTTCTTTCATTTTCGCAAGCATTCAGACATTTCAAAGAAA
>CM047510.1:27126824-27209324 GCA_026122265.1 Ammodytes dubius
ATTTTTTTTATCAGTAGTGAATGTAATACAACTTAGTCGGAGGTACTTCTACGCTCAACACATGCATGTTATTCATATCAAGCTAGCAAATAACATCTTGTTATGAAATGGGTTATTGCTCCTTTCCTATGGAAGTGTAACAAAAAAAGATACAAATTCAAAATGTCTATATTAATGTTAAGGTCCCTTGACTGAGACCTTATACTTCCCGATATGTAATGCTTTAATTTCATCTTCATCGCTGCATGATAATCTAACTTTAAAAGCCAAAACCCCTAATTAAAGACACATTGCCAAGTGTATTATACACATACTACCTTGTGTTTGTGCCTCATTGACATGTGTCGAGCAAATGTCTCCCAGAGGATCAACAAAGTAAATGTACTGAATCCCAGTCGGTAACACAAATTAGAAAGAGAAAAAAAAATCTATTTATGATCACGGCTGGCTGGCACACATCAGGGAGCTGCTGTCTCTTTCCTCTGTGCTTTCTTTACTCTTCGTTGTCCTAATTTGTCCCACATGGGTTCTCATACATTCCCTCATGTCCGATGTGACGCACACCAAAGTGACAGATGTCGAAAGTTCAGTACCACATCCACGTCTCTCTCTCTCTTACACACACACACACACACACACACACACACACACACACACACACACACACACACACACACACACACACACACACACACACACACACACACACACACACACACACACACACACACACACACACACACACACACACACACACACACACACACACACACACACACACACACACACCACTGTGCTGTGTGCTGATGAGTATGCCTGTTCACTGAAGCGTGATTAGTTACATGGGTTGTATTTGGACATTTGGAAACGGCAGTAGTTGGTGACACAACATGACGCAGTGCCAACGGAGCAGGATCATTAATTACAGTCATTATACCTATCGCCCCAAAAACACACATTTACACACAAACGACACACAGTCAGCCCTGCTGCCTCACAGCCTAATACATTCGTACAACTAAATAAATGTGCACCTGTTGACACAGCTGGATATACACAGTCTCTGAGTGTGTGTGTGTGTGTGTGTGTGTGTGTGTGTGTGTGTGTGTGTGTGTGTGTGTGCGTGCGTGGTATGTGTGTCTGTGATGTGGAACACTAACTTCATTCTATGTAGAAGTAACTGAAGTACATTTGTGTCCTTGCATGGATTTCTGTGTTTTTGAATATTGTGTGCCCGTGGCGTTTTAAACTTTTTGCAAGAAGCAGCACGAGACAAACAAAGTGACATTCATGAATCACTGCTCAGTAGAAGCTTGTGGCTGCAGAGCTCCATTTGACAAATGTCTTTCTTCATTACTCTCCATAACATTCCCTGTCGTCGCCCCACATACTTGTACTAATGCGTCCATGAAAAATAGAAGATTCTCATTTCTCCTTAAGGTTTCATTAACCAGTTCAAGATTGTTTATTTTGTCTACAAAGATACCAAAGAATACCACAGATTATCAGAGTTTTTATTAGAAATTAATTTACAAGAAAACATAAAAGGAGTCAAAGTTGACTCGTAACATTTTGAATGCAGATGTTAGCCGAGGAAAAAGGCATCATTCTTTCAGAGAACGTCATTAGAAAAAGATAATAGTGAACTGAAAATATTTTAGGAGATAATAAAACAACAAATTGTTTCTAAATTTAATTGATGGATTACGGTAAAAAAATAAAATAAAAAAATAAATAAATTGGTTTCAAACTTTCTCACAATTCTTCCTGCCTCACTCGCCATTTTCTCTCCTAGCTTCAGAATCAGATCGTCTCTTTTATATACAGTCTATGATTCCACCATATATGTCTTTGCTTCATGGTACTTGCTCCAACTTTTTATCCTTCCCTCATCTATCCTCGCCAACCATCTCACTGAGAGCCTGAGGAGACAGATATAGCACAGATTGGGGAACAGTGGCCGGATAGTATCAACCTCATATACATACAACAAACAGTCACCAGGCAACAAACAAAGGTGCAATTCTTCTTTGAATCAGCTAGACTTACATTATGAAGAGATTTAGGATTATCTAATCTTTTTATTCTTATTTGCATTTGAGCAAAATATGGACATTTGGAAGTAACTTCTCACCAGAAAACCCTCCTCTCAAACTGAATACACTATATAGGCTGAGTACAAAAATCAGTTTTAAGTACAGAGCAGTGATGTGTGTGAGAGTTTGGGGAGTGATGGGCAGATTGTGCAGAGAGGAGAGGTGGAGGCGTCAGGTCTGACACGCAGTCTGACAATCAGCAGCCTCTCTGTCTCCGCTCTCTTATTTTTTCTATCTGTCTGGCTGCATTGGCCTTTCTCTCTGTCTACCAAATGTCTGTCTCCACTCGTTCTATCTTTCCAGTTTATATCTGAGTTTGAAAACAGCTAAATGAATGTTTTACACAATATCTATTCAATTTAAATGTACCACAGATAAGTAATGTACAAGTACACGTAGGCCTCTATGGCTTGTTCGCATCCTTTTGGTCAAATGACAAAATTATCTAAAATGAAAAAAATGAAATGCTTTCAAAGGGAGATTTAGTGCAAGGCCTCCATCATACTCAACATGTCTCTTAAACAATATCTATTTTTAAAATTTCCCCAGATTTTTTTTTTAAGGGGGCCAGAATGATCCTGGAAGAAGACAGATTATTTGCCTGTTGCACGTCATATGACACACATATGACCTGAGTCACACAAAGATCAAACAATTCTGCACAAGTACATGTAGATTTCTACAACGTGTCCCCTTGTAAACCTTCATTTTAGTGCAATGCAGTAAATCCACCCTGCTGTTCCCCTTGCCGGTGCATGAACCCTGCTCAAAGTTAATCTGGACTTGTTAACGTCATTCCTATTTCTGCTGCTCATCCATCCATAACCTGTAATACTCTCCTCATTTTCAGAGAGGAAAAGTAGCCCCCATTTGTCAGCACTGTCACCGCTCTGTTTTCTCATTTGTCTGTCAGTGATTCGGCTCAGTGACTCAAGGGCTACACCACCTAATTCCCGCCGTTCATTCATTCCCATACACTCCCACTCTGGTGTCGGCGACTGGCTATATAGGGCAGTGATTTAGTGTTAGGAAACTGGTGCAAACCAAAATGGAAACTCACAGAGGAACTACTTTTTCCTATTTGTATGTTGATTGATAAATGATAGTCAGGGGGCCCTCCAAGCTTTCACCGCCTGGCTGTAATAACCGCTTACGTAGCGCAGGAGAGACACGCGACTAAATCCTTCCACCGATCTGTCCCTCAGTCTGCTGTCTATCCCTCTTTACTTTGACTGTAACAGTGTGGCCACTGTCTAGAATGTATGCCCCTAATCTGCCCTGACTGCAGCTTTTCTGTTCAACATTGGGGATTTTTTTTTCAGGTTTTTTTCTCCTCTGGCCAACACATTAGTTTGATGGATTGTTCGAAAATAGTGGTGACCACACACTGCAATTTCCAGGCCAATTTAGGCCACCTTACATTTACATCAGTTTCAAGCTGGACATAAGACTGAATCTATTCTGAATTTCCACTTAAAGAACCATTTGTCAGTTTTGGAAAGCGTAAACCCCAACTGTGGTTTTTTGGCAGGTACTATTACAGGTTTTTCCTCAAGCGAGTGCTACAGTGTCGCTCCCTAGTTTGTGTGCTCAAATATCCGGATTTATTTACTTTGCAACCTGTTCAACAAGCAACACGTATCCACATTTTTACACATATTGCAATTGCAATTTAAATAGTTTTTTAGTTATTTTGTTTAATCAGAGATTATGGAAAGTATTTTTGTTTGACTTTGTTAATGATTGCAATCTTGTCTTTGATAACTTCTTCTGAGCTCTGAACATTTTCAGTATAGTTGAACAGGTATGGAATCATTCTCTAACTTTTGCAAGTTCATACTCAGTTCTCGTCCTTGTGTCAACGTCTCCTAAATCAGGTCATTAGGGGGCTTTATTCAAGTGTAGCTGTGAATAAAACTCCACAAAGTGCCATAAAGATAACAAATAATAATAATAAATTGTATTCATGAAAGCACTTTTGAAACTCAGACTCACTTAAAGATGTTTGGTCAGTGGTCGGCGGTTAGAGAGCATCTCATGTTCCCCATGCAGTGACTCTAGACCAGAGTAATATAATCGCGTCCACTTCAATATGACGTCCTTAAGTTGTTGCTAATTATCTATTTGAGTTCTTGTCCTCTTCAGTGTCGCCCCCCTTTATAACATTCTTTGTCCTCGGCTGATTTTGATCTTGAGCCATAAACTGCCTCGGCGGCGGCTTCACCGATAAGGCCCGACATGTCATCTGGGGTTTTTAATTCCCCCCTTCGTGTTTGACAGAGAAAGACAACACCGTATGATGTAGATACGCAAACCATGACGGCTACAAGTGGCTCTGATTTAATCTACACTTGTCCCCCCCGTCTATTGCTGTCAACAAGCGCGGCTGGCATCATCTGGCATCGCGATCCCACTCATGTCAGGCTATAACGGAAGCCGTGTTCAAAGAGACATACCTCCATCTTGGATATCAAACATTTGGCAGTGGAGCCAGCGCGAGTAACCCAATGAGCAATTTGGCAGAGCGATGTTAAAAGCTGACCCCACTAGTAACATTGCTAATCTCTAAAAAAAGCTGGTTATCCTGGAGATGCTTCTCGAGCCAAATGGTACAAGTGTGTTATTTTAAGATCCATAACTACAACACATATAAATAAAATAAAGACAAACAGGGATTTATGAAACTATTTAAAGGCATGTGGAGGTGAACTAGTGTTACTTTTATATATATTTTTCCACTAGAAGGCCACACTGTAACATATTTTCCCCTCCAGAAGTGGACCCATTAGTCTACTGCATCTTGTATTTCACTGCAACGGACTCTCAGACGAAGCTGTAACACATTTCCATAAGTCAATACAAACATGGATGATTTTTATTAGATTTTTCAGAAACAAATTACTTTAATTTCAGTTTAACTGGATTGATAGAAACCTTGCTGCTCCAAGTTAACTTTTGACTCATCATATTTATTAATAGTTCAAAGTCAAGACTAGTCATTTTAAGGGAATATGACATAACGTACTCTCTTCTGGCAACAGGTTACAATTCCAACAGGTTTAATTACTCAAAGCACCTATAACTGTCACCCAGACCCTTGGGGAACATGCAGTGTGTTAATCACATGACAATATGTTTTTTCTAATGTGTGCATATTTAGACATTTAAATGTATTTTCCTCTTTTTCTGCATGGCTGAAGAAGACAAAATCTGCATCGATTGGAACTAAACTGTTTGTAAGAATTTGGCAATAGTTTTTTTTCTTTAGTTCTACACTCTCTTGAGGGTTTTGCATTTCTTTGCTCCAGGGAATCTTCTGTCTCCTAAACACAATGTGTCGATATCAAACACCTCAGCCCTGAGAAAAAACAGGCCTTGTGCGTGTGTGCCCACGCAGCTTTGGGCACATGCCATTGTACTTTCTGTATTATGATTTTTGTTGTATCTCTATTGGCCTCCCTGTGGCTACGTTTCCCTTTTTCGCTAATGTTTTGTCATCTGAAGCTGTGATATTATGTTAAATTAGCCTGTGGCGGAGATTGCCTTGTGCTAGCAATTCATCACCTGTGTTGGCATGAGGTGACTGCATGAGCGACTGAGCTAGCGTCGGCTGCTATGACGTGCGGAGCGAGCATCTGGTGCAGGGGGGTTAATTGAGGGCGATTAAGGTGATTAATGGCTTTGTTTGAAGTGAAAACACAAGACAGACTAGCTTGTGTTACAAGGCAAATATTTTGGGGAAAAAAATCCATCAGTGGCATGAGCACAGAATGGCTGGAGAAGGTTTAGCAGCAGTCAGGTGTGTGTAGCACCAGGGATATGTAGGCTCTTAATGTCAATATGGGGGAAAAAAGGGACATAGTGTGCGTTTGTGTGTGTGTTGGGTTAGGGAACTGGCTATGTATGTGTGTGTGTGTGTGTGTAGAAGGAAATAGAGACATATAGGCTTGTGTGTGATCATCGAGAGGGAAAGAGTAATATTGACATGGAGCTGGCTAGTTAAAAAGAGCTTCTGTTTCCATACTGTTCCATTCCTATTATTGTCTTAGAGAGACTGTGTGTGTGTGTGTGTGTGTGTGTGTGTGTGTGTGTGTGTGTGTGTGTGTGTGTGTGTGTGTGTGTGTGTGTGTGTGTGTGTGTGTGTGTGTTGTGTGTCTGCTCACATATCCGTTCTCAGTGCAAACGTGCTCTAACACACTTTACTCTCTCCTCCACAGATGCAGATCTCCCTCGCTGACAGCTCAAACCGCCTTCAAAATCTGTGTTACTCTCAGAAGCAAACAGGAAGTAATTTCACTCCAGTGGATAAGGGGAAGGCTGCTTTTCTCCTCAGGCAACACAGGGTTACGCAGGCAGGGCTGCAGCATCAGAGAAAATGATTTTGTTTCCTAGATTAATTATTAGAAACATGTTATTTGGAATTTTTGTGTGCCTTTATTACCTTTTATTGTGAAGCACTTTGCAATTGCACTTTATTTTGAAATGTGCTATACAATAAACATCTTTACTTACTTTCCAAACTTTTTTATTTTTATTACTTTATTAAATTTACTTGCTTATAAAAATCGTGTTAATCCACTTCGAAAAGTCATAAAACAGGTGCATCCACTTTGTTTCAAAGTAACATAATTGTTTGAATGGGCATCACCTGTGTGTCGTCAAGGGGATTGAAGTAAATACACCTGAACCTGGACGGTCCGAACCTTTGGTGAATCAGTATCATGACTACTTGAAAATCTCCTCAAGTACAGACATTTAAAGAGAAATGTACAACAACAACAAAAAATTGATTAATCATTTCTACATTTTAAAAGTTAACAAAATCCAACTTTAGGTAAAATACTTGATTGCAGAGTTCAAATAACATTATAATTAATCGTATTAAAAAGGCAAGTCTGAAGATTTGATTGTACTGGCAGTTAAGTATACTGTATCTAGTCCAAATGCCTTTGCATTTTGTTCTGGATAATAATATGTGACTAACTGTAATCACTGCAAACCAAACACACGTAAACGTACCTTTATGCACTCTGTCACAACATTTAATTGGTTGTATTGAAAAATCAATTCTGCATTATGTATCCTACTTTAAATTTTCAATCAAACCTCAGGCCTATAAGAGTTGAAGAAGGCTGTTAGTGCTTTGTTATTTTGCATTCAATACATCACCTGTTTACTTCTTGATCTCCTTCTCCTATAAACTGAACCCTATTTAGAGGAGCTGTTCATGAAGCGTCATTAAACTATAGCTTCATGATTCATAGCTGCACCATGCTAGTTGAAGGTGGGCAGTCCACTGGAGCGCGCAGAGATTCAAATTGGATAGCCGTATATACTGTAGCGGAGGGCAGTCATGCAGTCAAGAGAATAAGGAACAATCTCTCTCCACTCCCCTATAGTCAGTCCAGTCACTGTTATGTGTAGAGTTAACTGTATGCCCACCTCTGGCACTTACTCAGTTCATATCCCCTGTACAGAATTCAGGTGTTATAATATCATGTAAATTGAATGAGGTCGGTCACATACATTTTCAACATTAAACACAGATTGTAGTTAAAGCCATAGTGCGGAACTTTTTCATATAAATGAATGTTGGTTACATTCAACACATAGTTGACAAACTGGTGTCACCCTCTGACACTGGGGCAGGAGCTCAGAAACAGGCAGAATATATAAAATCCATGGTTGATCACCGAAGGATTACCTCATGTAAATGCGCCGACAGTGTTGTTGTAGTTACTCATAATTCCTCAATGGGGGACAAAAGTTACGCACTATAGCTTTTTAAGTGTCAGAAAATCATCCAGAATCCAGGCCATAACCTAGCAGCATCTACTCAACTTTCTGCTCACATCACTCATGTCGCATCAGCGTAGGAAGAATATGTTTTATATATGAAAGTTTCCCCTTCGCAGATATCTCATAGAGAATTTGTAAAATGAGCCATAGCTATATATTTGTCTCGGAGGCAGCAGAAGGGAGACAGGATCGGGATCTGTCAAGGTCGTCTGTCAAAAGCGGGACACACGTCTGAATTTGAATTTCATTTCAAAAGATGAAGAAAAAAAAAACTTCATAAAAGCAGTGAGGGGGCTGAGCAGAGAGACAGGCACAGTGACAGGCCCCATCTGTCCCGTATACCAGCAGTCAAAACAACCCAAAATAGACATTGTGTTCGCCATAAATTGCTTAACCATACGATTTGCTGTAACACAAGATGTATAATAACGTCTTTTTACTGACACCATATTTATATTATAAAAGCTATTAGAACTAAATTGTATGTCAGCCCTCCCTCTACCACCTCTGTGTTTTTTAATCTCTTCGTTTTGGCAGTGGAGTTGTCGAGGGGTTTTTGTCTGTCTGTGAGCAAAAAATATCTCTTGACTACAAGGGAAAGTGAAAATGCTTTAAAACATGTTGCTGATCTTGGCAGGTTGTATCCCGGTTATGGGTTTAAAAGGAGCTATACGGGGTTTCCTGCTATCTTGCCATCTAAAACTTGCCCACAGTTTTCCTCAAACACTCACTCGACTCCCCTCCCTGTACTTTTGCCTGTGCCAGCTGTTTTTTTCTTAAAGGTCCGTGAACCGGACATCAAAACACGGTTTTAAATGTCGTTTAAACTGCACTGTCCCACTCCCTTTTGAGGCCTGGGAGATAATCAATCACCTGTTAAGAGGGTGCCAATATGTTAGCGTACGGGAGGTGGTACAGAATAACATCAGGGAGGGTTTCGAATTCCTTGTCAGAATGTGGTTTAGGGGGATTGTTTTGAATTTTGGTTTTGCAGAATTTTCTATAGAATCAAATCTCAACCAAGCTGCGTAAACATTGCTCCAATGGCCCGTGCAAGTCTGAGTTGTTTTTGCATTGATGTTTTCACTGCCACCCTTGGTCTATAAAGTTCCCGAACTCCGCCTGATGGCATGTGCTGGTTTAAGTTGATATAGGTGAGAGCTCTGAGGGCCGATGTAAGTGGCTGTGAAGTGAATGCTCGTGCTGATCACAGCTAGAAAGCTTTTTAGCGTCTCTGAGGAAAGTGCTGACATTTATGACCCGTGTTACAATGCATTTATGATCTAAAATAACATCTGATGGATGGGATTACTACACTATTCACGTTGCTATGTTTGCTTCCACATCTGCAAAAGTAAAACATTATCTGCAGTAGGACAAGGATGGGCAGTGATCCGAGCAAGGGAGAAGAGTACTGAGAAACCATTGTTTGTATAGCTTCTAAAAACAATAGTTTGCAAAGTGCTTTTGACAGTGCACATACAAATCAAAAACACATTTAATCAAATCTATACACCTATATGTACATATACAGCATTGTAATAAGGAAAATGGGAAGATGGAGTCACTTAAGGACCAAAAAAAAATCACGATTGAATAAACAAAATTAAGTTAACAGGTGATAGGGCATAAAAGCAATGAGAAAGATGATAAGAGACACGGCATCACATAAAAGCAAGTCTATAAAAAGTCTATAAAAAAAGTGATTTAAAAAAGAAACATTATACAGCTTAAAGGGGTGTCATTCGAACCTTAATACTGGCGTTATGGTTGCACAGGATTTTGAGGTTGTTGGATCAACATCTCCTCAGCGCTCTAATGTTTTCCGGAGGGAGAGAGAAATGTAGCGCGAGGGAGGTGAGAGAAAGTGCAATCTTGTGGTCTGCTTGGGTTTCTAATATTGCAGAGGTAGTTCTTCGGAGGCCAAGCGGCACCATGTGACGGTAACCGAATCGCCACACAGCTGCAGCCGCGGGCAACCAACGCTACGGTCCCCAAAGGCTGCTGGAATAGTCACAGGACAGCTTTGTACAACACACACACACACACACACACACACACACACACACACACACACACACACACACACACACACACACACACACACACACACACACACACACACACGGGTTTTGTAAGGCTTTACTTGTGAGGACATGCATTGACATAATGTATTCCCTGACCCCCTTACCCTAACACTAATGATCAAAACTAAATGCCTAACCTGAACCCTTACATCTAAACCCTTACATCTAACCTAAACCTAATTCTAACCTGAACCTTAACCCTTAGTGTTAACCCTCGAGCAGCCCTTTAAAGGCCTGTCTCAAAGTGAGAACCAGACAAAATGTCCTCACTCCTATGGTCTAAAACTCAAATTGGTTCTCACAAAAATTTGTGTACACACACACACCACACACACACACACACACACACACACACCACACACACACACACACACAACACACACCGGCGTATGGAAAAACCCAAATAGTGCAGGATGTACGGGGGTAAGTGGGGAGGCGCGGGAGAGAGAACTCTACCCTGCCTGTTTCAAAGATGTTTTTAAAGCTGTGACATTTCTAGTGCGACCACGGCCAGGCAGGGTTACACACAGGGGCTGTCTTCAGAGAACCAGAGCTGCTCTGTTTGTTCTTCTGTTAAATGGAGTGTGGCGGTGGTCGGACTGGAACCCAACTACTGTCATTCATGAATGTCTCTGTCAGAAGGGCAGACCAGACCCTTTTTCTCCAGTATACTTAATGGCCAATGCTGTGAATGTATGGAGAAACCGGGACAGATTAGCCACACACAAACAGACGCAGCTCTTATAAAGGAAACGGGTTAAAATTTTAGAGCAACTGTATAGAATTTTACTCGTGTGTACTGTACAATAAGATGTAATAAAAGTGATTCTGATTCTATATTGCTTTTATACAAAAAAAAGCTATTGGCATTTAGCTGGATCCAACATGCACCTGTTGATCACACATAATTCCGGCTGAGCTAAGCTAATAATCGGCGGCTGTAGCTGTGGCTTGATATTTACCATACTGAGGAAGGAGTGAAAGCAATTTTCCCGAAATGTCAAACTATACTTTTGAGTGTAATGAAGTCTGCCACCTGAAACACACACACTCACACACTTGCCTCTCTATAAAGTAAATGAAGCAAAAATGCAATGAAAGTTTACCTGTCTGGAATTGTCATTGTTCGTGTGAATGTAGCCATTGTTATAATATTTACGTACGTTTATTTTCGATTTTCTGTAAAGGCTTATTGAGACACACAACCTTGATGTTATGTATTGATTTTTTACTATTTCAGACCAGCTTGTCCTTCACTGCATGACATGTGTCTGCGCTGACAGACTTAACCAGGTTGTCTGGCCATATGATCTATTGATCGTGTCCTGTTATTCTGAGCCCGTCCATCCCTCGCTCATAAAACGTTATCCAAAGTGATATCTTGAACACTGCTGGTCTGATCCTTTCATGGATCATACATCTTCACAACCCTATTCCCCCACAAAACTTGCACCGATTTGATCAACTGAAGGTCGATATTTAGGCTACAACTCAAACTCCTCCGTGCTGTTTTCTAGTGTCTAAATAAATGACATCGTTGGCCGCAGGGGGGGTCGGTATGATTAAAGGTTGGCATTTCAAACTCTGACAGGCTGCACACCAACACAATTTATCATTACAGTTGTGGAGACGAGAGCCCATTTTTTTATGCTGCTTTGTTCTTAGCTGTGCCTAAGCCATACCCGGGGACCGTGATTATTTTCTATACTTAATCATTCCTTCATTTTCGAGAGGTTATTGTCGAGAGATGATTGTGTGCTAACTGAGCCAATGGGCGCGCTCACACACAGCTGTAGCGTAACCCTACACCTGTACAAGTGAGTCAGGCTTTGGCTACCGAACACCGGAGAGTGTGTTGCAGGGCAGGGTGTGGGACGGGAGGGAATCCAAAGTGCGTGGGGCGCGCTGGCACACACATCAAACGCTCTGCCCCCGAACCCTCACACTCAATGTTGCAGATACTTCTTTGGAATAAGTAGAAGGAGTAGAAGGAATAACTGCCTGCAGTGTAATGATAACATCCACACCAAAGATAGCCATCTTACAAATACAACAATCCTGACAACTAAAATCATGCTGGAAACTTTAGTATTTGACTTAGGGGGATGTTGATTGAGTGTTGTTTGAAGTGAGTGAAAAAAGACAGTTATTGTTGCAAAGGTTTATTACAACACTGACACAACTCAAACAAAAGACTTGAGCAAAAAACAACTAAAATGAAAAAATGTATTTCATATTATCCTGTGGGTAAGTTTGTTACATTCCATATGTCCAGTAACTGCATAATGTCTTTATTCCTATCAGTTGGTTTCTATCAGCCAAAACAGTGCTGAAGCTGTTCCAATATTTAAAGGAATTGTGTGATTATGTAAATTTAGGTTTCAATTCTAATAATATTTCTAATAATTGTTGTTTTTAAAAAGTTTGCACAAGTTAATTTGATCTCCTCAAACTGATCCGGAATCAATTGGAATTCATTGATTTTTTTCCATTTTCAAATCCAGGTGTGTCCACGTCTTTATTTTCTCCGAGTCTGTCCTGAGTGAGCCAATCATTCACCTGGATTCTCCTCAGCAATCACTCAAACTGGCCAATAACAGCAGCTCACCAGACACACACCCAAACACCACATCCTTTTCACATACCACAGTATCACCAGTATAACATATTAACCTTGGATTGACCTCCCATGTTCTTAACTTTAATATAAATTCATCATCCACACGTCCTTTTATCACGCATGACAATGAATCACCTAAAATCTGTGAAATAAAATTATCAATATTTAATCTGGAGGTGAAACATGGAACTCTGCCATCTGGTAAGGTTTGAGGCTGATGTTTTGGTTCAATAACGTCAGTGAACGTTTGTCATGTTAATGCAAAAGGTCTATGAGACAGACCAACTATGACAACTCTTCTACATACGTTCAAATGCAGCTGTTTTGTATCATAAAAAAAAGCCATAAGCCTAATGTTTCTATCTCCTGCGTCCCAAATCGCATACTTGCATGCTGATCATAAAAAGTATGTAGCATGATTTCACGTACAATTATCAACAGATGACGCAGTAAAGCACACGGGTATTTCTAAGCATGCTGCATCCGACCACAAGCATTGGGACATCCAACATCTTTTATCTACCATATTAAATAGAATGGAAGTATATGGAGTATTGTAACGCAAGGTCAGTGTGACACAGAGAGGGTCCTCATCAATGTCGAGAGCACTTTTCACAACAGCACTACATTCAGACAGCAACTTGAAGTGCGAGGGGGAAACGACCTTGCCACACCAAGACATATGCTTTAAGTCCACTCCGGTTCTGTAATGAGGAGCGCTGGCAGGACCATCAAAGGCTTTCCACTGGACCCTGATACTAAATGTTGCTGATGATCTGTCCAAAGGGGGAGAGAGAGGAGAGACTAAAGACTGATATGTAGATCATACCAAACAACACTAGAGAAGTCTGGCTGCAGCTTCAGACAGGCACTTGAAGGCAGGCCAGAGACTTGTGAAGAACTCAACTTGAATGATAATTTAGCTTCCCTGCACGTCTGCCTTTGCACACGGCTAGTGTCAACAAGGCGAGGTGGTGGAGGAAATGAAGGCAATGGAGAATACAAAGATCTTTTTGATAGTTCTCTCTCTTCTATACAAGCTGCAGTGTGGTGGTTTCATGCTAGGCCAGGGAACAGGCCCTTGGCTCAGTAGGAAAGACTGTCATATGCAAGGATGTATATATGAGAGGAAACAACCTCCATAGTTTGAGATAACAGGGTGGGGGTGAATCAAATGGGTTTTGAACAAGCTGGAGCACATGTAGCCTGTGGGCTAAATCTTTGGTCAGGCATCCTCCACCCACCGGCTCTCTCGAGGTCCTATCTTTATTTTCTCCCAGTCACGTTTCCAGTCCTGTTCCACCATGTCATTAAATATGTTTTTATTCAACTGTATGTATAATCTGTTGATTGAAGGTTTAATGTGAAGCACTTTGAGTTGCCTTTGTGTAAGAATTGTGCTCTAAAACATTAAAGTTGCATTGCCTTGCCTTGCCTTGCCTTTATTCTCAATTTACATAAAGCAATGGAAATGTGTCTTTCTGCATATCCCTACCGGTAGGGGTCATAGTGCAGGGTCATAGTGCAGGGTCAGCCACAGTACAGCGCCCCCGGAGCAGGGTTAAGAGAAGGGTTAAGTGCCTTGCTCAAGGGCATCGCATGTAATATACCAGCCACCTGCTGCTGCTGCTGCTGTGGATAGAGTTTGTACGATGAAAATATGAATCTCAGAGTTCCAGGGACACGCCAAAGCAAAGTTTCTCTCCCCCTGAACGGAGTGAAATCAATCCGGCTGAAATGGAAATGAGGCAAAACGAGAGAATGAACAGCAGGAGCGCAGGAGGTGGCCTGACAGAATGCAGAGAAGGGCCGGGGAGGAGAGAAGGGGTTGGGGCCGTAACAAATCCAAAAACATGTTTCAACCTGTTGAAAATGCTTTGTCAGCAAACTGGCCTGAATCCAGTACACCCCCTACCACCACCATCAACATACACACCAACACATACACACACACACACACACACACACACACACCACACACACACACACACACACACACACACACACACACACACACGTAGGCCTATACTCTTTCTCTCTGCTTTCCTCCCCATGGCCCGCAAAGGAAAATATTACTAACCTTGCAATTGTGGATAGAAACAGAACGCAAACCTTTCCAAAGAGCAAAAGAACAATAAAAGCTAATCTGTCCATTCCCCTGCACAATCCTAACAAGATTGGGGGGACGTGAATGGCATTTCGGAGCCATCTATTAAGGCGACACACACACACACACACACCACACACACACACACACACACACACACACACACACACACACACACACAGCATCTAAGGACACTTCAGAACGAAACATTGGGGAACTTGGATAAATGAGACTTTCCCCTATAGCTTTGCCAGAGAGGGAAATTGATTTGTATCCTCCAGTGTTATTATTCACAGAAGTCATAATCGCCCCGGTGTGACTGATGCTTATCTTTTTATCATTGTAGTGAAAATAGCAATTTGGGCTCAGTGTGCGAGGGGAGGGTTTTAATATTGTACAATAAATCGAAACACAGATGGCGTACAATAAACAATGGCTTATATTCAGCGCTTTCAGGCACATGACCTCATCTTCCTTTTTGCCGATCTCTTTCTTCGTCTGTCTGTCTGTCTGTCTGTCTGTCTGTCTGTCTGTCTCTGTCTGTCTGTCTGTCTGTCTGTCTGTCTGTCTGTCTGTCTTCTGTCTGTCTGTCTGTCTGTCTGACTGACTGTGTATGTCTATCTGTCCGTGGCAAGATGAGGAGAAAAGCGTTCTGATATGCTGGCAGATAGCAGCAAAGCTATCGCGCTATCGCCTCTGTGTTGACGCCACGAGGTCCAGAGTTGTCAAAAGTATCTGACCTCCATCTTTGAGAGATTACAGCGCCGAACAAAAAAAGAAGGGAAAAAGAAAAAGTGGAAAGTGGATAAAGATCATAATGCGTGTTCAAACAAACTGGCCCCCACCACACCCGCATGCCCCGGAGAACAATGTCGCCAAGGCAACGCTGGCACCGTCCCATTCACGGTTTCCCACCTTCCCTCAGTCTGTTGGTGTTGTGGAAATCATATTATTATAAAAACTAAAGCTGTACTATGTTACTATGTAATAGGAATGTGTGGTCTCTTTATATACTGATCTGCCATGTCGAAATAATGAGCCAAATAGTTACCCAAAGTGTGTTTATTTTTAATTTTTTTCCCCCTAGTAGTCGCAGATGTAGACAGTATAGACTCAACATTGTGTTTAGAGAAGAAGTCTAGTCTAGTCACCATCAAATACAAGTGGAATGGTTAATCTGGACCGAACGCCAGTGAAAAATAAAAAAAATAATACATTTTTAATCTTACATAGTACACCTTTAAACAGTAGGTAGAGCTACTGTAATACCAAAAAATAAAATACCAAAAAATACAAATACATAGTTCTCACTTAATAAGTAATAAGGAGAGGACAGATGCAGTTATATTGTATTTTTTGTATTTATGTTTTGCATCCCCTTTTGTGCTGTTGCATAAACCATTTTGGAAGAAAAAAAATATTTATATATTTTCTAACTGTCCCCCCCAGCTTCACGTCACGCTCCCTCTGTCGTTTTAAGTTTTCGTCAGATTAAAAAAGAGACATTTCTACGCAGCACCTGGTTTGTTTTGACACTACAATGGCCGAGAGCATCGCAGCCGCAGAGATCCCCCAGCTACGTCTACCCTTTGATTTACAAATCAAAAGGGCACGAGTTCAAACAGTACTTGACTTTTTCATCAACTTTGTTTTATGGATGTTCTGTATATTTCTCCTGCAGGAAAACACAATGAAATATTGATGTGACAGAGTCAAAGCAAAGTGTGTTAGTATATTTTACCAGTATTGCTGAAAGGAGTATAACAAAGGACTAGGTTTTTTTATATATATTTTTTATATATATGTATACGTGTACAAAATATGTTCAAAGTTTTCCATTAAAAAAATAACATATAGAAAACTTATACATATACTGTATATTTGTCATGTTATATTTTTAATTATAGGTTATAGCTAAATACATTTTCATGAACAATAAAAAATATATATATATACAAACACTGTCATTCATGTTCTATCCATAAATATATTCTACTTATCGCCACTTTTTCTTGTCAAGAAAAAAGTGTTCCAAGACCATTACTGTAATAGAACTGACCATTTTCATAATTATTCTCTCAACTTGTCATCTGAGTCCGTCCATAAAAACAAAGTGCACTATCAAGCCCTCAGAAGCGCCTCCACAGAGAACGGTAGCGGCTTCACAGCTGGAGTCCTGACTGAGTTGTTGCCATGCGGGCTCTTGACATGGTCGGCATGGGGACCTGCCTGCTGTACACACCACTCTTTAGCTGTCGGGGGTCTGGGATCAAAAGTCCTGCTGGGTGCACTGCTGACATCTTGCCCGCCCGCGACACCCTGATCCAATCCAAAAATAGAACCAGTGACGGTTGCCGGTCCATTTGAGTCCATTATTTCTGATGGTTTTGAAGGCGATTTGACAAGGTCTTGACCATGTTTGAGTCTGTGTTGTGCTGGTAACGATCTTAGCTCTGATTGGTCCTTCATCTCAAGGCCTTTCCACCTGTTCTGAACCCCCTCCTCATTGCCCCTGATTTGTTCTGAGCTCCGACATACAAAGTCATTATGGTCACCTTCTATGGAACTCTTTAGGTGAAAGAATTGGTAGAACTGGAAGTCACACTCATAGAGAGGCTTGTATTTGTACACAGGCACATAACTGGGCGTCCCCGTAGTGATGGTGGGGTCCTTGTTGAGTAGGCAGCAGTGGACGGGCAGTGGCTGAGGGTGTAGTACGGGTACGAGGGCAGAATGGGAGAAGGAAAGGTCGTTCTGTAGCTCTCTCTGTCTCAGTTCTCTCTCCAGCATCACGTTCTCTAGTTCCTTGTCTGCGAAGGCTCTCCTCTTCCTCATGCGGGCGCTGATGGACGGACACGTGAAGTGCGTTTGTTCGCGCTGTGTTGTTGTCTGTTTTGACCAGCAGGGGGCGTCCTCTTCCAGCGTCGTAGTCAACGCAGCTGGTTTGAGCCCTGCGTATATAGGAAGCAAAACCACACACGGCTGTTATTGTATTGTACTTAACCTTTATTTCACCAGTTTGCAGGTGTAGTAGCTAAGCGATTCTGGAGAATGTTTGTTTTTAAAATCACTTTTTTTTTGTAAAAATCAGGGAATATCTCCTCACGATCTGTAAACAGGTATGTAAACAAAGGGGCCCAACATAACTATATGTTACTGTTTACAGAGCCTAGGCTGTGGTATCAACACTGGATGTTCTTTTCAGCGCACACAAAGTATACGTACAGGTAGCGGATTGTGAGGAGATATTCACAGAGTTTGAGGGCACTCTGTAAACTATTCCAGTCGAGGGGCAGAGTACTGACCACCATTTTTATGTATTCATCAATGAAATTTAGTTATGAATAATAACTCTGTTCCAACCAATTAAGTCTTGTGTTTATGTTTGAGAACTTTATTCTTTGTTTATTATTTTAATGATGCAGTTGGTTTAGCGGTGTGCATTACTGAGAGCACTGAGAGGGCTGTAAAGAAGACAAATCCTCTAGAAGGAATTGACTCCAAGCCAGCAAGTATTAATACACACTTTGTATTATGGTAATGACCTGTTGTTGAGAAATAGTGCAGCCACAGGTTTGTTTAGATGACTTAAGTGTGGTAAGTAGTGTGTGTAATGGTGGGTTAATGACATCCAAGAAGAAGCACTGGCTCTGGCTGTGTTGCTTTTAAAATTCAGTTGCAATTATAATGTGAGAATAAGTACCTAATGCTATTGGTGTTGTGTGTGTGTGTGTGTGTGTGTGTGTGTGTGCTTGTGGGTGGGTTTATTCAGTGTTCTTGTGGGTGACTACAATCAAAGAGCAAGTCCCCACAAAGTCAACAAATGTATTTTCTGTCAAGGTAGAATCAGGCTTATGCCGGAGGTAGGATACGGATAAGGATTTTGGTCGGACATAAACATTGTTCATCGCAAGGTAATTTTCCAGGGATTCAATGTATAATGTGTATAATATAATGAAATATTGATCTAATTGATACAATGTTTCTATAAGTGAATAGACTATACATCTACTCCAAGAGAGGCTTCTTGTGACGTGCAATAGTTTTTGTACTGATCACAACTCTTCTTGGAAGTAAAAACAATTTAGTTTCACAGGTCAGTTAGCAGTGTGTCACATATTGACAAATCAAGTGATCAATTTGTAACCTTGCTCGATACCTGACAATTACTCAATTCACTAAAAATAAATAAAGCAAAATACTAAAGTTGACTATAAAGGTTTCATCTGATTTACTGAGAGATAAAAAAAAGAGAAACAAGCACTTTCTATCACAGTCTAGGAGAGAACACGTGTGTTAATGAGAGAGGAAATGGTCATTAAAGTGTACACACCCTGCAGGATGCTCTTGGCCAGGGCGCTGGGCTCGGCTGCCCTGGTGTAACGTTGATACGCCGTCCTCCTCAGCGGAGCAGCACACCTCACCCCCCTCTTACCCTGACACAAGACAAGGGGACAAGAATCAGACATTTTGGACATAATGAAGTTATACTGAGATCAAGCCCCAAGGGTTATTGAAGGGAATTAATACATAATGTAAGAGGAAAGTTGGTCTTTGTGATTCAAAGATTGAAGCAGAGAGAGATATATTTGGCTTTTTGTTTACACTACAGGACTAAGCCACTTCAGTCACTTTGTAAATGAGTATCTAAGTTTGTATAGTTACATTGATAATGCATTTTCATAATTATTACACAATAAACAATATTTCACATTTTGACCTCAATTATAAATGCAAACTTACTTCGATAAACTGGGAGGGAAAAGAAAATGAGAAACTTATTCCTATGAGGATGTTTAAAGTTATATTTAGGGATAATTGTAAATATTTGTGAATGTTTTAGTTTGTTTGGTGGCTGCTTTGTGTGACAGAATTGTCTTGTTCGAAATCTGATCGAATTTACAAATAACATGTTTCTGTTTTGTATAAACGCTAACATAAAAACATCTGTGCGCTTCAGCTACAGGGTTTACCAAAACCTCAAGCCTACTTCTGTATTTACTTACATCGGCCTTAGATTGTTAAGTTTGCTGTTATACATAATTAAATATATAGATAATAGTAATAATTCTGAACATCCGGCCTTTTAAACTTTATTTCTAAGATTTGAAGTGCAAAATATGGTAGGGATTTTCCTTGAGATAATATTATGCATGCAGTGAAATTAGGAAATAATATAGGCCTAGTGTTGAAAAGCATCTATTCAGAACTTCTCTCTCTTATCATATGTTAACCTAAACACATTGTTTTTCTATAGGCTATATCTCCCCCAACACACTCAATTATCCCGAATTTTGATATATCACTCTCTCTCTCTCTCTCTCCACACTCCTCTCTCTCTCTCTCTTGCTATACGGGTTCCCTCCTGACAATAATATACTTGAGCCCATAACTTCCCCATATTTGTATTTTCCATCACTGACCTGTCCCCCCCATAATATAAGTCTGTGTATGTATGTTCTCCTCACTCACCTCCGCCGCTTGCTGCCGCCTGAGCGCGACCTGCGCCGCCATGACGCGCTGTCGCTCCACCACCAGCAGGCAGCAGGCGCAGCGGCAGTCCCTCCAGCGGCAGAAGCGCTTGTGGCCTTTCAAGCACGAGACGACGCCGTGGTTCCGACAGCGCGCGCATTTAGGGCTGCGGGTCATTTTGCGTGTTTTCTGCTGCAGCTGGTTCTCTGGAGAAGACGAGGCCACTTTATTCCCCACTCCTCCGTCCCCAAGGCAACTCCAAGCTGGCCGACGCATCCGTCACGACTTGTCACGTCAAGGAGTTCTTCGGATTTTACGTCACCATCAAGTGTTGCTGCAGTGCCTCCAGCTGCTGAAGGCCTTCTTCTACCAGATGAGAGGACATCTATGACTGCGAGCCCGGAATCCCTTGTATAATCCGTGATGCACTATGTTGCTGTCAAGGCTGAGCAGATGTTTACGCACGAGATAGAAAAGATTTGAACTCAAAATACCAACAAAAAAATAAGCTAAATAAATAAATAAATGAATGTTAAAGTATTAAAGTAATAAAGTTAAATAACTCAAACAATTGTTATATATCTGCCAAATTGTTCTTACTAAGAAATCAGTAAAGCTGATAATCACATCGTTGGTGCAGCTTTACGCACGGATTTTAAACTTAGCAGCAGCAACTGCAACAGGTTAGCCTAATTGAAATAAATCAGCTTCCATCAGCCATGAACTAAAACGACGCATTTAAGAGTGTGGTTCCGGAGCTGCCACTTTACAGCAAACTAATTCCCGTTGAAGCACAGAGCAGTGAGGTGCCGTGCGTCAGTGTTTTCAGGGTGGAAACTTTGCAGCCTACCGCCCGCCAGACGTTTGAAATGTTAAGCCTCTCTCAGCTGCTCTCTGACGCTGTTTTCCAAGAACAAGTAGCCCGGGCCACAATGCGTAGAACTACGTGGGACTCCTGGCGCGGGACCCGTGAGCAAAAGATTTTGGGGGAAACCCGTTTGGAGCTAAAGCAACTCCTCTCTCCCCCTCCATATAAACTCTCATACCTGGCCGGCCCTGCCCACCTTCGAAGTAGTTCTCACATTTCAACAAGAGATTTGGGAACTCGCCAGGGCAGGGCCACATCTATACAAATGATTCCTAGCTAGATAAAGCCAGAGTTAAAATCTTGGTTTCATTTTTACAACATACAAACATCAAGTTTTTACTCAATAGATTTTGGATAAAGCCTTTTTTTATTTTATAAATAAAATGAATTATATTTTCAGGTCTTAAAAAAATAATCATAACATCCTTTTGTAATAACCTTCAAGAATATTTAAGTGCCAAGAATGATTATGGAAAGTTATTAGTTTGATTTTTTAGTTCAGAGTGCTGAAATTTATGTTGAGATAATGTTCGTTAAAGATGGTTGTGTAGGAAAAATAAACACATAATGTAAATTTTGGAACTTTTTATATGTAAAAAAGGACCATTGCTTGAAAGAAAATAATCTTTTTGCCTGAAGTGTTAACACATTGAACTATGTTAATTAACGACTAAATTGCTTAAGAAATTTCAGCAATTTAAAAATAATAGGGTGTATAACCACAGGTGTAAGCCATAATAATCATCATTATCGTAATAGAAGTAATGATATATACTGAGCGAGAACAGGAGAAAAAATAGGCTTACTGTAAAGCATACAGTAGGGTTGTGTGTGTGCCCGTGAGGGAGCACATGAAATATGTGTGAGCTGTGTGTTTTACCAGACTGATACAATATGGACTAATTACACAGCGCCTTGGGCAGAGTGGGCTATGGGAATGAGAGAGAGAGAGAGAGAGAGAGAGAGAGAGAGAGAGAGAGAGAGAGAGAGAGAGAGGAGAGAGAGAGAGAGAGAGAGAGAGAGAGAGAGAGAGAGAGAGAGAGAGAGAGAGAGAATATTACATTTGTATATTACCTAGGAGTTATCTTCACACTCATATTTATTCATAATTCTAATAAATAATTCAATGATTTAATGGCTCTCTTAATGTTTCCAGCGTCCCCATTTCTGGGCCTGAAACAGAATAATCAAAACCTCTAAAATGCATAAATATTCCCACTTGGTAAAAATTGTTTCAATAAGTGTTTTTGACACACCGGCTTACTGAAAGCGATCTATTCTAATTCTCCCCTTTTTAGGAATTTAAATAATCTCTTGCAGGTGACAGGCAATTTATAATGTGATCCAAATATGGTTCTAATCATTATAAATAATATTTATGTTTTTACATACTTGTGGACACTGTATACCTGCCCTTGGATTGTCTTTTTTTGAGTAGTATATGCATGCTGCCTATTTCACTGAAGGTTGACAGGACGCTGCACTCCCCTCCTCAACAGCATACACTTAATGCTAATGCAGTGTCATGTAGTGTTCTGTGGTAAAATAGCAGTTTCCTTGACCCATCCCCTTGCAACGCTGCGACATAAAGCAACACACACACTGAGATGGTATGAAAAGTGTGCTCCCTACTGGCTCAAACCTGCAATTACACCCAGGGTAGTTATTCCAGGGTAGAACCAGTACATTCTACATTATTGATTGATGAAGACTGCAATATTTATTTGCAGCATTTCAAGTAATTCATTACAATTCAATATGTTTAAAAAAAAACATTATTTTACTGCTGGGTCTTACAAACAACAAACTATTCTGCCTTCTTTCCCAGGCTACACTCACTAACTCATTTGTCTGATTTCCATCATATCCTCACCCACGGCTACACAGCCAAAAGACATTCAAATAATGTCCAAATAATGAAATGTACGTCATCCTGCTTTACTCCACAGTGTGCTTCAGGGCTTGTTATACTAGTTATTGACTGAATTAAATCAGGTGCCTCTCCACTGCAGCACTTCCAAGTTTAGCTCATGATAATTAATCATTACACTTACATTATGTTTATGGCATACAATGATGAACTCAACATGTATATGACTGTATTAAAACAGCTTAAAAGATGTTTAAATTACACATACTTGCTCGACATTGGACTTCTCCATACATAACATCTTTCAAAATAACTAAGATTTAATGTAACAGAAGTATTAATACACACTTATTTAACTGTGCTGAATCATTACAATGCAGTTTTAAAAGGATTACACAAATTAATGTTGGCCTTCAAGTTTTATTTTACATGTAGCTGTGTTGTTGTAAGGGTCATGTACTGTAATTTTATGTGTAAAATGAATTATGCCTACCTAGCTTTACAATCAAAGAACCAAATTGACTGTATGCGTAAAGGCCAAGGGTCATGGACAACCGATACACCAATATTCTTCACATGTGTAAATTTACAATATGGTCCTTTGTATCTCTTCTCTCTCTAAAGGGGGGTAGGGAGGGGGGCTCAGATGGCAAAGGCCCAGTCACCTTTGGTATTGATCCTATTAGCCATGGCCAGAAGTGCCCTGTTAGCAGGTTATGTGATGCTGTGCTTTTATTTATTTTTTTAACCTCATAATGGGTTAAAACATCTGATATAAAAGAAGAAGAGTCAGAGCCAGCTGAGCCCCAAATATAATCACCAAAGTGATACGATCGGTACACACATGGACACAGTAGCTATTGTGATGATTGGACCTTGTCTTTTTCAAAAAGCAGGCAGAACAATTACAACAACAAAAAATGATATGCCCCAGTTTGGTATTGCTGACATGAGTGACATTTCTTACAGTATACAAGATAGGTACATCATTTATCATTTTCGGCCTTTTAATTGATATATTATTCAAAATATTTACAAAATCAGCACAATACTATCTTCAAGTATCTGTTCAGGAAGGGCTTTTGCAGAGAACGTATTAGATACTGTATGAACAGAATACATATCTTACCAACCAGATGTATTAGTATACCACATCTTGATGTCATTGTCTGCACTATATAGGCCTGCAATACAAAGAACAGTGGTGGGGTAAAAGGAGCAAACTTGCCCACCGCCAGGTTTAACATGTTGGTAGCTCCAGATTTCTAGAGTGCTCCGACTAACACACAAAGATGAGCTGCAGGAGATATTGTTCACATTATCCGTTATATTATGAGACTCCTCACAGTCAGGTGAAGAGCAGCCATGGTGACCCCATATGTATCAAAGGATTCACTCAAAGGAAGCCAGGAATACCATATCAAAAGGAGCTTTCCCCCGGGGACTTCAGTACCAAGGGGAATCACCCAAGGCCTTTCAGACCAAGTCCAGAATTGAATCACAAAAATAAAATAATCATATGGTGTCTTGCACAAAGTCTAGGTTTGTTACAATAGTACATGATTCCTTAATTTTTTTTATCGTGACGTGTCCTGAAAAGAAAGGAAAAATATGACTATACTACTAAACAAACAATGGTAAAGCAAAATGAATAATAATACCTTAAAGCTGTAGAAGTATTGCATGATTCAAGTAGCGGAATCACTGCACTCTTTTCTGCAATTATTTTTACAACATTCATAAAAACTACTCCAAAATTTGCACACATTGTACAACCAATCATTTTGCACAAACGTCCTCCCTTCGGGCATCTTTGCAGCATGACAATGTCATGCTACTGCTAACAATGCTACTGAGAGTGAACAGCAATTATTTCCATCACGACAATATGTCACTTAAACATAAACACATGATGTTTACGTCACTAGAGCAAATCACGGATGCTCTCAATTCTATAGAGAACAGTCCACAAATGGACACATAGGTGAACTGTGGCTTGGTACATAATGGGATATAGGGCATGCATGGTGTTGTATAGTACATCTATATGAACCAGTTTAAGTACCCCTCGTATTACTAATACCATCAGCCCTGCCGCTGCCTGCAGTGGAGTGCATCTCTCAAAAGCCCTTTGACTCGCAGACAAATTGACTGTCATCAGCAGTGACATGTTGCACCACCATTGCCGGCACCCTTTCTTCTACATCCCTCGAGAGCTTTGCCCTTCTAAAACTATTTTCGTTGCAAAAAATGGAATTTGACAGGTTCCTCGGCATCCACCATTTTGCCTGCCAGTGTGTGCTCCTCCACCTGCCTATGACGCACACCCTCAATGAGCTTGTGTGTGGGAACTCAACCAACATGACTAAAGGCAGAACACCTGTATATTGCACTCAAAGGCTTCTTTTCCACTGAGCAACACAGTTTGGCTCCACGGTATATCTCTCACACGGAAATAATTATGTCTACCAATCAACATTGCAACATTGTGTTGCTCCATATTTTTGGTACCCATTCGGACTGCTTGGTACATTGAAAGAGTCCCAAAAATAGGTGCGGCTCGGTGATAATGTTGGGACCCTTCCGAAACATTTGACAGTGGAAACGCAAAAAAAAAAAAAGCAGGCCAAGCTGCACCTAACTGAACCGCAACACTCCGGGGAAACCAGACTTAAGACAAGAGCGCCACTTCAACTTTATGTAACGTGCTTTAGTTTAGATAAGATAAACGGGGGAATTGGGAGGCAGGCAGGGTGCTTTTTCAAGCAAAATCCTGGGCTGAATGTCAATTTACTTCAAAGAGAGAGGAAAAAAAAGACACTTGGCGTGTTTCATGGTGCCTTTCCACAAAGGCTTTAGCACCTTTTTATCGACCAGCTTCCAAGAAGAGTAGCAGAAGACACCTTTCTGCAGTTATCAGCGTGAGGCAGGGGCCATTAAGCTGACAGTGTTTTCCAAGGGAGGTTTAACCCTGTACCTCGGAGAGTATTTAAGTTTGTCAAGCCTGTTTACACAGAACAAACGCTCTCTTGAAGAAATGCACTTCTAACCCCGTCACATATTAGACACAATCAGGTTCTTCTGGCAATGTTTTTAATATGCTGCATGCATTAAAAGTGTTGACGCATCCAACAACACAAACAGTATATGAGGATCATCACATACGTAAATAAGCCAGAGGGAAGAGCATTCACTTATATTGTAAAATCACCTACTTTAACTTGAAGGTTTTTATACAAACATTAAACTTTGGGAGCAGATGAAAGGGATTTAACTTAGACCTAGGCTTTATACTGGCTTGGCTGGTAATACTGAGGGATGATCTGTTAACTTATCTTTGCCTCTAACAGGTTGACTTGTGGCCAAGGTTACCATCTCTAAGAGAGGCATCACTTTGAAGGTTTCTTCAGTGTATTTTTCCTCTCCTAGTCTAGATCGTATTCTTTTTTTATCTTCTTCTTATGTTTTTGAAGTCTTATTTCCAATCAACTGATGCTACACTCAGTGTAACCCATTGGGAGAGCTCAGCAGTCTTGATTGATAGTCAGAGAATCAGTGCTTCCACAATGAACTCCCAGGGCTATCTACTGGTTAATTCACAGAATCCTAGACCTGTGGTAAATTTCACAGTTGCATCAGTTAATCCAGGTTAGCCACATACCTATCTTTCTTCAGTTACTCTGTCGTTGGTTGTTCTATTGAGTTGTTTGAGTTCAAAGTGAACAACACTGGACAGGCGTTTGGAGATCTGCACTTCACTCATAACATGATGTGACGTCTGGACATCTAAAGGGCAAAGCAGCGTGCCAAACCAGAGGTGGTGACAAGATAGGAATGAGATTTTGCTTTATCTAACACACACATTGTACCTGATGTATCTTCAATATTTGATAGTGACGATAAACCAGTAGATGATTTTCAGCAATATCGGATCAAATTTCAAAACAAATTGATGAGTTCATATTTTTAACAATAACAAAAAGCTTCTGCATGTTTACAAAACATGGGGCTTTTGCATTGATTTAAATGACACAAGTCGGTCAGTGCATTCATGGAAAGGGGGATGCTAAAGCGTAGTCTAGGAAGTGGGGCATTCTTCTAGCAAAACCAGTCAAACAGAAAATGTTAGAGATGGAGAGAATGGGGGAAAGACCCGGAGAAGACTAGAGTTTTGGTTCAGAATGAGTCATGTCCATTATGAAGAAATAACAGATACGAATTTCTGTGTCTATTGTTGGGTCTGTGGCTAGAGCTGTGGCCATAGTTACATGTGCGTCTGTATGATGTAATGCTTGATGACCTGGAGAGAATCCTCCAGGAGCCAGAAGTTGCCCCCCCTCACGCTCCATTTGAGCCGACACTTTTTACCCTGACGTCTTCAACATCTCCTGCCCTCAAGTTATTCGCCCTTTGTTCTCTAATTGCAACTTCATGCTTGTCTGTTTCTGATTTTATTTTATCTTCAGAAACCACCCATTTTATCTTTCATTGTCTTGTAGTCCATGGTATTATATAGCCTGACCTCCCACAAATTGCAACAGAAACCATTTGAACTATAGTTGAAAAAGTCCTTAGAAATCAAAGGGGTGAAGAGAAATTTTTTAAAGGGGTTTCTTGATCGTTCATTTGGACCAATTTTTTAGACTTCTAAAAATCATGTTTTTTGAAGATGTGATGATACATGTTGAATATGATGTAGTGTTTGATAGAACTTATTGATTCAGTCATGCTTTAATGTTGAGTTCAAGAGAGATAGATGGATACAATTTCAGCTACCCTTATATCATTAAGCCCAGCATCTAAGGGTTGGCAACATGTCATTTGATATTTGTTCTCAGTCAAAGGGAATTCATTATTGGCC
The DNA here is from genome assembly GCA_026122265.1 of Ammodytes dubius. Classification (NCBI taxonomy): domain Eukaryota; kingdom Metazoa; phylum Chordata; class Actinopteri; order Uranoscopiformes; family Ammodytidae; genus Ammodytes; species Ammodytes dubius. The sequence continues at coordinate 27,154,605 of CM047510.1, forward strand.
ATTATAGACTGGGCAATACTTTTCACATCTTCACATAAAATCAAAATATGTTGGATTTTCTTTGAAGCAGAAAAATGAATTGAAACAAGATGTAGTAATGAGCTTTAATGATGAGTTTGATCAAGCAAAGCAAACAGCAATTATACAAATTAAAGATCTGAGGATGTGTAAGCCCTCAGAGGGAAATTTGTGATTTTGTGCTGTATAAATACAATGGTATGACTTGATTTACAAAGAATACATTCATGTTCAGTTAATCTTTTTGCTTTAATTTTATATAAAGGTAAGCATGGCAGGCACTATTATGAAGGTTACAACAGAAGGATTGGTTTGTATGTTGTTAATTATCTGATTTCTGTAAAAAATAAATTGCAATACAAAAAAATATATATTTTTCAATATAAATAACCCACTGTCAAAGTTTGATCATGGTGATGTCTACAAGCTAAACCGGTTACCCTATTCACCTACAGTGTCTAGCCTTCAGGTGACTTTACCAACACAAACAAAGCTCCCTCTGGACTTGTCAATGATCAAGGAACATACATGGCTGATCACACAAAACCAACTCAAAGACTCAATGGCCACGATCAATGTTCTATTTAACACATGTCTGGTCTCAGGCCAAATCAATGGAAGACAGGTGAACCTTAACCTACACGTGGCAGTCTCTTATCTCCTCTGAATGAATTTAACCCCCATTTGCAATTATATCTCCACCGTGTTCCCGATGTCTGCGCGGGGAGCGTTTGAAGCACATTGAAATGCGTTGTGCTTCTGCGTTGGCTATTGATTTACTCCGGTTTCAGGCTCAGGTTAATGAGAGTATTTAAATAATGCAGACCCAGCCGCGCCATATAGACAGAGCATATCTTGCTTGCACCTATGTATGCCCATTTTCTCCCTTTATCTTTTTCTTTCTTTCTTCGCCTCCCTCCTTCTCCCATCATCATTATCGACTGCACTGGAAAAAAATACCTTTTCACATCATAATGATAATTTAAAAAAAGCAATACAAGGTGTATTTCACTAGTATTACGTATTGAACAATTGAAAATGACCATGGTAAGATGTCTTGAAATAAAATGAAATATATTTGAATAGATATAGATCATGAAATTAGATTGGAAACCTAACATGTATTACTAGTAATAAGAAGAGCTTTGTGTCATAGTATGCCAGCCCTGCAATCCTCATTTTAAATTCAAGTGTATTGAACTTTCAAGTCCCTATCTCACTGAAATGTGGCTTGTGAGGATATAGTGTCTTACATTAAAAGAATACTTCACCCATACGGAACCGGCGTTCGATCATTATAAAATCGCTAGTATAATATAATGAATGAGGTTTCACACATGGGAAAATGTAGGGTTAGACAGTGAGACCAAAAAACACTCTTTCTGCCTTTTCTCAGGCTAGGATGAACCGATTTCTAAAATGTAAATAGGATCTTAGAGTTCAATACACCTTCATATTTCCACCGGTGAAGTATAGGTCTTTAAGTGTCATGAGGTAGCCTACAGTTTAGGAAAGGTTCCCCCAGCCCTGCTCACCACCTCTGATCCATTATATCCTGCCTGGCGTGAGATTCAAAGGCGCTGCTTACTCCCACAAAGATGAGATAACCGCGCCGCAATAACAGCTCAGAACAAGAATAAGCCTCCAAATGTAGCCGCTCCCTCTACCTCTACTGTATCGCATTAGATTTGATTCTACAGGTTTATATTGGCTCTTTTTGTCTTTCAGGGTTGTCATGGGCGATCTCACGGAAGGTTTGGTGTTATGAATAGAAAGCAATATCCGCTCAGACACAAAGCAAAGCGCTGTGTGCTGTGTGATCAATGTAGTGTAATGAGCCTCCTGATGAATAAGCTTTTAGTTCAACAGTGCTTTCATACAACACAGTATGAAGGTGAGACACTGCTGGTGAATAGGGTAAAACATATATTTTCTTTTTAATTGATAATTTTTTGGCACTTTCAAGCATTATTTGAAAATACAGAGAGAGGGGGGGATGACCTGCAGTAAAGGTCCACTGGCTGAAATTGAACAAGCGACCACTGCAATGAAGCTTGAAACAATATGGACGCGCTCTATCCACTACGCCACCAGAGCACGCAAGGGTGATCATTTTAACTTATACATATCATCATGCAACTTCGCCAGTTTATTCCACACAGTACATTACAGTAAAATAAATGTTTTTTTGTATTACAATTTTTGTCAGAAATGTTTGGATACATATTGAAATGTGGCAAAATCTTGAATCTATACAGTCGCAAACAGATAAGGCTTAGTAAAACAAACACCTTAATGAACATTTTGGACCTTTTATTTATACGCAAGATGACATGTTGGAAGAAAAATAGCTAAGAAATCTCAAAATAGTCTTGCTCCATTTCTCTTGCTTTCCTTACTTGTACTTTTTTTCCCGTAAGAAATGTGCCAGATACACTTTTCAAATATTCAAATGTTCAAAATACGACTCAAATATATTCATGACAAGGTCAAAATACACTCTGTTTTTGCTTAAAATAGCAAAAGGCAGATCTGAAATCCTCTGTACTTGCACTAAGTTATTTTGCTAGTCATGAGTTGAATGGGTTTGGAGGTGATGAGGTCCCAGCACATGCAGATTCAGCAGAGGCCTCTTCTCTGACAGATGCTTTGCCATGCAAATCACATCATTATGACAAACTGCCAGATTATTCTTGGATGTCTGTTGACACCGGGGAGCTGTTTTAAACGACTTCTAATGTCATTTTACTCTGGCGGGATGCACGAACAACACAAACTACACACAAACACAAAATCTAATAAAGATAATCACAGCACATGCAGGCTTTTAAAGAACTGAAATAAACACGTTACCAAACATCAAAGTTGTTCTCAAACAAATAGGCTTGATATATTTTTCTTAGAGTGCCTTCGTATACTGATTAGTGAATATTAATTGACATTTGTCTTTTAATAGCTTCTGACAAGCGCGCAAGCAGGTAGTGGGAAGAGAGGCAGCACAGATGAGTGGATGCTAATTATGAACCAGCACTTTGCATTCATGCGTTTGATGGCGATACATGGCGTCGGTGGCAGGCAAAGGTTGAGTCTTCTCTGCACTACTTTGGCGCCTGTTCCTCGCAGCTTATTTCAGCTTGAAAAGTATGGTATCTTCCTCGTTTCCGCCGTCTGCCTGTGACAGCTGGGGCAGAATGTATGTATATAAGGCGAAACAGTGGCTCCGGGTACATTATAGATGTTCTCACGCTCCACCGTTTCTTCCATTAAATCTACTCATGAATCAAATGAGCTTTTCTCTCCGCGTCCGTCACAAACTAAAGGCGCTCGCTTCGTCAAACTGTGGCCTTGATAAATGCTCTGACGGAATGAATGGATGGAATTTTACATACATGGAATAAATAATAATATTAATAGCAATATATGTGTGTGTGTGTGTGTGTGTGTGTGTGTGTGTGTGTGTGTGTGTGGGGCCTAATCAGCATATACTGTGGCTACTCATTTGCATAGAGAAATATTATTTTCCACTTTGTTGGGCTCTAATTGTTGATGTCTCTGACTGGATGGCTGCCTCCCCCAAGATAATGGTGCCATACCACCATCCATATGTGAAGAGACAGTAACAGAAAGAGGGCAGAAGTATTTTTAATGCAATATATATTTAAATCTTTAATTTAACTGTTTATATGGCTGACTGATTTAGGGTAACTTATTTATTACTAACTATGTATGTCCTTTTACATGCTGCTAGTTGGAGTGGGGCTTAAAGGACAAAATGTTGTTGTGTTTTATATGAAATGACAATACCACTATCTATCTATCTATCTATCTATCTATCTATCTATCTATCTATATATCTATCTATATATCTATCTATCTATCTATCTATCTATCTATCTATCTATCTATCTATCTATCTATCTATCTATCTATCTATCTATCTATCTATCTATCTATCTATCTATCTATCTATCTATCTATCTATCTATCTATCTATCTATCTATCTATCTATCTATCTATCTATCTATCTATCTATCTATCTATCTATCTATCTATCTATCTATCTATCTATCTAAGTATGGGCCGTTAAATTCCACATCCCCCAAACCAAGCCGTCTTTTGACACCTGAATAACATGTATATCCTGGCTTTGGTGTGTGTGCATGGGAGGGAGGGGAGAACCTGAATAAATATGGTGTGCGTCTAGACATAGAGGATTTGGGCATCACAGGTCTTTTACTTTGAAGAGAACTACAGAGGGGGGGGGGGGGGGCTCGTCCGGAGCAGCTAGAATTCCTTTAACTTCAAAAGAAAGAAATGCAGTAATAAATATATGATGGACGTCAACAGAGCCAAAACAACGCCGTGTGCACACCTACTACAAAGAGAGTTACTGGGCCTTTAATGTATATTTTATGAACTTCTGTCTAGAAAGGCTTTTTTTTCAATCATATCCTTTTCTCTGTCAAGACATGTTATGCCCGATGGTTACGTCCAACTCAATTGAAGGCCTTTTTTCGTGCTAACATTAGAGTAGTCGTGCATTTATTTTTTTCTCTCCGGGTTACCTTGGTATAGCTCATGCATCAAACAAACAAGATATCTATCAATTTAACTCTTTTGAGCAACTATTCTGCATTAATAATTCACATTCAGGGAGCAAGTGGTGTGTATATCGCGGTGAAAACAACAGGCTGTCAAGGTTTGGAGGTTGAATGGAAATTTAAAGAATTTGACTTTGATGTATCTAGGTTTATGTGTTTATTTATTTATATTTTATTTTAATGATGTGAAGAAATGTATACTTGAGTGAGCAGCTTGAGGAATGCTTCACAGGGACTGGGTAAATGCCTTGCTGAGATTCATGCTAAACCATATCCGATTCTCCTCTTTACTACCAGCAACAATGTTCAGTGGAAATCACATTTAAGGTCAAAGAAAGTCATTTGTTAAGCTTAAACCATTTTCATCAGTTTGACAATGATAACCACCATGTAACGGTTTCCGAGACAGTTCTGATCATGGTTTAAAAACACCACCGTTTATTTTCGGTTGGAAACAGGAAAAATAAAACACGTATGAAGACATAGAAGTCATAAAAATGGTTTAACTCATTTGTTCATTATGACCTCCTGCTCCTATTGTATTATGCCACTAGGAGCTTTATTACTTGAAATACAACATATATTGTTTTAAGGCACTTGCTTCCACCCACTCATTATGACACTTTTCCCAATATTAAACTGGGAACTTGAACAAAGTAAGAAGTGAAACTGCTGGAAACTGAACCTGCATCTCTTTTGTGCTGAGAAACAGTTGATCCATGTGTTATATTTACAGTAAAAACTGGTCTTAAATGGATTCACATTTCAGGTCATATATTTCATTAGTCGAAGTCCATAGCCAAGTTCACAAAGAGTATCAGGAACCTGTCCAACCATCACACATGCAGAAAGGCTCAGCTCTCAGCGGGGAGGGCCCTGCAGACAGCTTTTATGTCCCCGCCAATGTCAAAACCCAAACCTACGCCCTTGCCCCAGGGCACTCGGCTTTGGCAGCTGGGGGTCTTTGATGGATATCAAAATATCTTAATACGAGTGGGGATTAATGTGGGATGATGGAGTTTCTGGCATATAAAAGAATATATAAGAGTTTCCTCATGATTTCGTCAGGTTTTGAGGTAGCTGAGGTGACTGCCTTGAAAGTGAATATACTTCAATCAAAAGTAGGGATCAAACATTTTATGGTAAATGGTAAATGGACTTGTATAGCGCTATATCTCCGTTTATCACAGACTCAAAGCGCTTTACATTGTTTTGTACACATTCACCCAGTCACACACACATTCATACACCGATAGCAGCAGCTACCACGCAGGGTAGGCTTAGCACTACGGTGCTAAGTTAACTAAGCTAACTATCGGGAGCAATTCGGGGTTCAGTGTCTTGCCCAGGGACACTTCGACATGTGGCGGGGAGACGGGGGATCGAACCTCCGACCCTGCACACCAGAGGCGAGATCCCTACCCACTTCGCCACTGCCGCCCCCATTTTATATTTGTCATCGGTTTTTGATGTTAGATTTGGTATTCCAAACTTGTTCAACAGCTAATTCACCCGCACTTAGATAGATCGTAAGGATGCCCATAGTTCACCGATATGTTCCCACCATTATGTCACCCAGGTAAGGCAGTTGCATCACTAATGCATCAATTAATTCAGTATTTATGCATAACTCAAAGATCGGCTCACATCTTTGCTCATAGGGTGATTTTGAAGCCACGCAGGTACTTTTATGTAGATAATACACTTAGACACAGGCTGTGAACCAGTTGCGTCACTGAATTCTTGCACTTTTCTAGCTTAACTTGCCCTCTTGACCTCCCCATAGATGGGCTGAGTTAAATGAGATGCTCCCTAAAGCGGAAGGCCTAATACATCACAACACAACAGATTTTAAGTCATTTTATCCAACCGCATTCACGGACAGACGGGCTACGGCTGCCGAGGGAACCTTCACTCATTGAAATGTCCCTGCTGCGAGCCAAGTCAAACTGTGCAAAATATATTGCACCTGTGTACGTCTGCTAATCCGTCAAACAGACATTAGCATTTAAATAAAGTTGTACAGCTCTGTTGAGGGGAGATATTATAGATGATAGATGTGGCTTATTTATCATGAACACAGCAGGAAGGGTGCACCGCTACTCATCAGCAGAGACACGGCTGGCTATTATGTTTTGACAGGGCACGTCAGTTTGTGTGTGTGTGTGTGTGTGTGTGTGTGTGTGTGCGTGTTTTGTGTGTGTGTGTGTGTGTGTGTGTGTGTGTGTGTGTGTGTGTGTGAAATCCATAATGATGCTATAAAGTTGTTTAATACCGCTGCTTTGGGGCAAGGGAAGGTATAACGTTTTGTCCATATTGCTCTAAATAATGCTTTACTTTAACCACCCGAGCAGCACGTAAACATTTAATAGATGGGTTAATAAACACAGTCTATATATATATATGTATTTAAAAAATATGGACCTCAGATATACAGTAGTAGCATAATGGCATTCTTTGATACGGCTCATTTGGTTTCCCCAGAGCTTTCTTGTGGGTTTTCTTCATATTAAATGTCACTTTATAAGGAGATAACTTGGTTATATAATAAAGCATTACATAATAGTCAATCATTTATAACCTATTCATAAAGAAGGTTCAGATGCCTCATAGGAAAAGTCATAGCTGACAGATAGATATTCTTAAACATTTCATGTTATTGCACCTGCCAAAAACTTCCCTATAATGTGTTAAAAACTGTAAATGTTCATATAGCTCATACATACTAAATATGTAAAGTGAAACAAACGTGTTTTCCTACTAATCTAATCGATCTATGTTTAAAAAAAGCAGTGTCTTAGTCAGTGCCATATTGTGTGGGAAACTGCGTACATTTCAAGCTAACAGTTGGTGTTACATGCTGTATTTAATAAAGTATTGCCTCAGAAAAAAATTGATTGGAGCAACGAATAATTGAGGGTCTTCTGCTTCATCTTAAAAGTGCAAAGAAGAAGAAACAAACAACAAAAAGCAAGGAAAATAAGGCAAGAGCTACAGTATAATACTGAGAGAGTAGCAGCGTATGGGCAATCTACAGGGACATATACAGTGGTAAGAACTGAGAGATGAAGGGGTTTGAGGCCCAGGCTGGCGGTTGAAGAGGTGGCTGTAATGGCGCGCTAATAACTTGGACAAGTTGGTGCCTATGAAATACAAAGATGAGAACTTGAAACCCTCTCATAGATATAATTAAGACATGGGAAGGAGGGAACAACAAGATGGAGAGAGATACATATATGGTGAAGGAAAGAGTGGAGTGTAATTACTATGAATGGATGGAGAGAGGAAGGGGAGAAGAGATCAAAAAGTGTGCATGTGGTGGAGATGTTAGAGGAATTGGAGCGAGGGGAATACGGGGTGGAAAAGTTAGGGTTTGAGAGATACAGAATATATGAGGAGAAGACTATAATATACATTACCAGCTGCTGCTGTGGTTTAAAGAAGTTACCAGGCGCTTTCAGTTTGTGTTGATTCTAGCGGCCCCCTTTGGACAAAAGCGGTAGTGATTTTTACGACACCAAAGCCTCCTGTTGTGCAACGAGTGATAGAGAGACGGCAGGATGCATCCTTATGAGGTGATGTATTTATGTGTGACTTTGCAAGATTAATAATGGTAATTTAATGACGGTGAAGCAAAAGTAAACTTTGATTTATACCGTCCGGGAAACACAGGCTGTTCCGGTGTGCCTGCCGTAAGTTCCACGATAATTGGACTTGTGCAAATAGCCTTTTTCTTTCTCGATGTGTCTCCTGTTATGATTGCCTGTGATTGGGCAGGGACTAGGATTGGACCCGTGGGCACACGATGAAGCAGGTAGCAGTTCAGTGATTCAATGATGGATTGTGTGCTCACTTGGAAGTTTAAACAAAGACTGGGAACATACAGTAGAATACAGGCAGGATACAGGCTGCAACAAGGGGGGAGTGTGGGGGTAACGCACACAAGGATCTGACGTTGAACAAAGGAGTCAGTCCTGTATACGAAGTAGGAGATGAAAAGATCAATTGCAAGTGTGCCAACTGAACAGGTGAATAGAGATGTAATCAGGGAGTAGGGAGACTGCCTTGGAGAAATATACAGTAGGCCCACACACACACGCACACGCACACGCACGCACACACACACACACACACACACACACACACACACACACACACACACACACACACACGCACACACACACACACAGACACACACACACACACACACACACACACACACACACACACACACACACACACACACATGCACACACACACACACACACAAATACGCCAGACACAGGGAGAGGAGCCAAGAAGCACTCCCGAGACCAAGAAAACGGACCACAGTGAAAACTTCTCCATCTCATTCTTACTATGAGTATGATTAATCAGGTATTGTATGATGGATAGATTTTTTTCCTTGCCAAAGTTTGAACTGTTTTGGTTATGTCACACGAGAAGAGAGAGAGAGAGAGTGGTGTGTGTGTGTGTGTGTGTGTGTGTGTGTGTGTGTGTGTGTGTGTGTGTGTGTGTGTGTGTGTGTGTGTGTGTGTGTGTGTGTGTGTGTGTGTGTGTGGGTAGGTGAGGCAGAGAGGATGCACTGAATAAAATACAAAATCCTGGTCCAGGTTGCAGAGTCATCCGTGACTCTCTGTACCTGGCTGCGTGTTCTTACAAGGTGACTCATTTTCCACTTCAGCGGCAGGTCATGTCCAACACAGCATCCCTACAGGCATTACCTCACACACACACACACACACACACACACACACACACACACACACACACACACACACACACACACACACACACACACACACACACACACACACCACTGCCAAAAGTCTCAAACAAGTTACACAGACAGACAGAAAAAGAAAATCTGACTTACTGAGGAGAGAAAATAAAAATTTGTTGTTTCCAAGGAAGCTGACATTTGAGTGACGCAATTGCCTCTAAATTTGATCTATGAGACAAAGTAATTACTCTCTTGCTTTGAGATGTACTGTTGGTAAAACTATACCAAACATATTTGTTATGTTAATGTTGATGTTGATCATGATGGTAATAGAAACAAGTCAGCATCAAAGATGAAAATGCACCCATTCATTGTCACTGTCATATTCAGTATACCAACAGTTGGGCAGCCTTAACATGTAGAAGTAACATATAGCTGTACACTGTATATGCACTGTCTTAAAATACTAGCCGAGTTTTTAAGGAGAACAACAGCCATACAAAACAATACATACAGGCACAATCTGGTCCTTTGGCCCCAGCACTGGTGTCAACACTGGCATCTTCCCTGGGCCTTTGTTTCCCTGTGTTTGTGTATCATCGCCCAGACAATGAGTGAGAATAAAGACACGGCTTGTCTTCACAGCAGACACAGATCCCATGTAAACTTACAGCAGCATAGCTCTGGAAAAGCTGAAAGAAAACCACCAGATTGCAACAGATTTGCTTCAAAAACAGAGAAACTGAAGCAGAGGAGAGAAAAGGGAAGAATAGACGAGACGGTTCACACCACTCTCTTGATGGATGATATTCCTCTAAATGTGTTTGTGAACGTGTTTGCAGCCCCACTGCTGCTTTTTCTCATTTCCCTCTTGAATCCTGAATCTGCCTCCGCACAACAGTTGCACTCATGTTGCACCAGGATAAATATGCATCATCACTCTCTTATTTTATTCAACTATGCTCTCTCCTTTGGATGGATAATGTTGTGATGTCTTGTGTGTGTGTGTGTGTTCTGTGTGTGTGTGTGTGTGTGTGTGTGTGTGTGTGTGTGTGTGTGTGTGTGTGTGTGTGTGTGTGTGTGTGTGTGTGTGTGTGTGTGTGTGTGTTGTGTATATATCAATTGTAATTATAAAAGACTGCTGACAAAACTGACAGACTGGTCATGCACATAATTTACATTTTTCGTCCCCTCTTGCTCCTTTTGCATGTGCGTTTATGTGTGTGCGTATATCTGTGTGTGTGTTTGTGTGTGTATGTGGGGGGGGGGGGGTTGTGTGTGTTTTGTGTGTGTGTGTTGTGTGTGTGTGTGTGTGCGAATGCAGTTATTTACAGGTTTTTGAAATGCTAATTCGACTGGAGGCCTGCAGTGACTCATCCCTCCAAATCCATTTAGTATTTAGATTAGGTTCTTACCACCTTATGTTGTGACGGTGCAACCAGCCTTTGTTGCCATTCTTGGAAGGCTATGTAAATATTGTGTGTGGTGGGGTTGACAGGGTTGGTGCGGTTGATGGAGGTCCCAAGGGAAGAATGAGGTGACATTATTCCATAGAAGGACAGGGGACGTTGTGGGCGGGAGCTTTTGTTACAGTTGTCAAATGATAAAAACAGCATAGGGCACATTTGCATCTGAAGGCCTTTGCCACACACTCTGACAACATACCCACACAGTAAGATATGTCTAACCACACACACACACACACACACACACACACACACACAACACACACACACACACACACACACACACACCACACACACACACACATCCCATGGTCAATTTGCTCATTCAGTTTGTTCACTTCCTCCTCTGCGTCGTGCTTTCATCTTTTCGAAAAGGCCTTCTACAACAACAATCTAGGACGGGATGTACTTAGGTGTGTGTGTGTGTGTGTGTGTGTGTGTGTGTGTGTGGTGTGTGTGTGTGTGTGTGTGTGTGTGTGTTGTCCCACCATTTAGCCAGTGTAGCAAGGCGCTAATAATGGAGTCTACTTAGGCCTGTTTGACAGCATTGTTATTAGCTCCCTCCTCTCAATTACCAACCACTAGTCACTGGGGTGTGCACTTTGACACACAATACACACACACACACACACACACAACAACACACACACACACACACCACACACACACACACACACGTACAAAATTCACTCGTGGACACTCGATATTTCAAACAGGGAAATTGGAATTTGGAGAGTAATCGCTGTCCAACAGAGTCAGATGTGACAACTGCAACTGGCCGTGGAGTGTTATCCAGTGCAGGCTGGAAGGGTTGTATGAGAAAATTATGCAAATGAGGTCCGGGCTGCATTTGCCACATGACTGACAGGCTCCCTAACTGGCAATTAGCATGTGTTGCTTTCTCATTGGTCAGAAATGCGTGACTGTCTTGGTGACAAGTGAAATGGATCTACCCTTCTGGCTCCCGGTCATTTAATCTCATCACTCTATTTGTCTCTGTCCCTCTCTCTCCTTCAATGTTTGTCTCACCCCGAACACTCTCTCTCTTTTAGTCTGTACTCTGCCCATCTTCTGTTTTTTCTTCTCACAGTACTCCCTCGCTAAACAGCTGAAAATAGGACAAATTAAGTTTATTTTCGGGCAGCAGATAACAAGTGTGATGCAGCGATGGACAATAATTGCATATTTTAAAGTTATACTCGAGTGAGTTTAGTCTGGAACTTCCTTAAAGTTAGAAGATTTGCATGTTACAGTTTAAATTAGGTGAAGCTTGACATTTCACAGTTTGTCCCTAGTATGGTTCATTGCCCATAATACAATCATTATATAACTGTTTTTGAAGGGCGAATAGTGTCCATGACTGGTTAACTTACCTGCATTTGTAGAATGAGGTTCTCCTTTAGAGCAGTGGTTGGAAGTGTGTCGGCAAACTTAGAGTACTAACAACATTACTCAAAGCTAAATAGAGAACATGTATATATATATATATATGAATCCTCAATAGTGTGACCTCTACACTATGACCTATTCAGGTCTGTATATACTAATGTATAAACTGCAGTAACATGTAAATGCAGGCTTCCGCAGGCCTAAACATACACTCAGAGTTCGGAAGGTTAAGCATCATGCATAAGTAATGTTTCTTTAAAGCATCCTATGATTCCAATATCATATACATGACTAAATTATTCATCACAACATGGACAAGTTCACGGCTGACTTATCCGCTCCTACAAGCGGTCAAGGAGAAAGGAAAAGAAAGAGAGAGAGAGAGAGAGAGAGAGAGAGAGAGAGAGAGAGAGAGAGAGAGAGGAGAGGAAGAGGAAGATAAACGTAAGGGAAGGAGCAGAAAAGGAGGAGTGTGTGTGTGTGTGTGTGTGAGAGAGAGAGAGGAGGAGAACAATGTCCTTCTTTGAAACTGCTCAGATGTGCTGCCTCAATGAACATATTAGTGAAGGATTAGCCCTGCCTACGGAACGCTGGATTTTATCAATGCCATCTAACGAGTGCAAATCCTGTTTTACGGAAACAAGCCAATATGAATTCACTTAGTGTGAGTAATCAGTAAATGTTTTAGCTGATCTTGCTGTAGTTTGTCACCTACATCTTAACATCTTAATCAGGGAAACAACAACATGTGCTATGTGGCACTGTCTGCATGACAATGACCGGGGTAGATTGTAACACATGAAATCTACGCGTGTGACTGTTTTCAAGTAGAAAATCAGAATTAGCATAATTAGTAATAATGGTCATGGAAGTCACATCCGGTAAAGGCGTAGCACCTCTCCTAAGTGAGTGATTAGAATGAGCATGGTGCATTGGGCATTAGGACACTAACTGGTATGTGTATCTCCATGATCAAGTGTTCAGTTAACATATCAGCATAACGGAAATGTAAATATTGGCGAAATGCCTTTTATGAATAATTGGAGATTAAACGCGTAGAAGAAAAGTAAATACATAAGGCAAATGCATTTAAGTTGAATAAAACCATTAGATTCTGCAAAACATCTTAATTTCACAATATCTACCTGTCTTGCTCCTCGCTTTCTTCTATGTCTCTCTATGTTGCATAACGGAAAGGAAAATATTACATTTCATGGATAATTTGAGAACTACAGCAGAAGAAAATGCAGAAAATAAGGCATATAAAAAACCTTTACATATTTTGATTCTGCAAAACATCATCATGTATCTCTCTCTCTCTCTCTCTCTCTCTCTCTCTCTCTCTCTCTCTCTCTCTCTCCATGCATTTATCTGTGTTGCCCAACCAACGCTGCATATCCCTTCTGCAGTGGAAGCTGTTTTTAATTTTTTTTCTAGTTTCTTCCATCTGTCTTGTCTTGTTGGGGGGGTAAGAGCATGACTTTCACACCACAGTCTGCACGCTTGAACTCTCTCTCTTATCAGATCTGCTGAATCTTCCTCTGGCGTTTATAGTCAAATCCCCGAACAACAGCGAGAGCAAACATTTGGGTTGATCCACAGCTCCGGGCCCAATACACTATGTCTAAGCCCGCACGCAGACAAATCATTTCAGTGTCACACTCACTCGGAGGGGAAAGGCCTGACACAATCTCCCCATAGAGATGATCATGTCATTGTGGTAAATTGTGGGTTTTATATCGTAGATTATTTTGTACAAGCACAACAACAACAAGAAGAAAAAACACATATTTGGTTCTTCTGTTCCTCCACACTCTAAATTATAAGTGAGAAAAATATTGTTAAAAAACTGCCAGCAGCAGCATGGCGGTTACATACATAAATTCAAATGTTTAAATTGACTTATGCCAGGGGAGTGTGAATATGCTTGTAGTTGTAACAATGGGAGACCAGCTAATGATCAGCTGAGCAAGGGGGTCCAAATGATTTCAATGCATTGTCTATATCTACACTGTGGGCTTCACTAACAGCATGGAAACAAATAGCTAATAGAGTCCAGTAACGACTTCAACACTGAGAAAGAGACAGTGCTTATCACATTATGGCAGCACTGCAATATCATGGTATTTTATTGTATAAAGTCAGATTACCTATATTTCCTCAAACCATAGACAACAATGTGTGCAGGTTCTATTGGAACTGGCATTTTCTTTTTTTTTAAAGAAATAGTCGCCATGAAAACTATTCTCTGGGAAATCTAGAGTAATATGGACACTGTTCTTTGCAGGAAACCCCAAATGAAATTGGATTTTACTCCATTGTATTGAATTGTAGAGGGAGAATTTTAGACGGCTCATAAATGGGGGAAAATTAAAAACTTTATAATACTATTGATAAACTGGCCCTTTTAAGCAATACTTGATAGTGCTTTGGACATATACATTGTCCATATGTGTAGCAGGAACATTATATTCTTCTTACTGTTTTAAGTATTTCCTGTCAATTATGTTTGAATTGGCAAAAGTGAGACACAGAATGGAAATGAAAGACAGAGAGTGTGACCTAGTGTCAAACACAGACAGAGAAAGAAAATGACAGACTGGCCAATGGACAAGTCGATTTGGGATTTGTCTAGATTTGATATGGACCTGTGTCACTGGGGCATACAGTAGGCTACATATCTGAGGAGGGCACTACCAGCGCAGACGGAGAAATACAATGAAACAGAGAAAATCAATCCCATCAAACAATGGTTGCGGTCATGTCTTTTCAAATAAGGATCATATAGGGTGCTCTACAGCTCTGGCATGGGCCCCTTTGATGAAAATATCTCTTAGTTTTGTGCCCTACGTGTTAAAAAACCCTTTGTTCTCTCATGCGCTCAAAAGGGAGATGGAGAAAGATGATTTCTTGCTATATCTGTACAACTGAGAACAGTGTTGTCATGAACGCGATCTTAAAATCAATTTCCATAAAGCTGCAGCAGAGTTATCACTTCATTATCTCATATCTGTATTGCGCTTCTTTGGACCGCTTTCAGCAACACGCTACACTCTCCACATTGATGTATTGTGTTCAAAGGAGGTTCGTGCACTTAAAGCCGCTCAGGGGGCAAACATTGTACGACTCGTCTAAGAAGTTTGGCAATAGCTTTTCAAGGGTAAGTTTAAAGGATGAAAGAGCTCCTGCAGCTGTATCTGTAAGTCTCCCAGCTCCCACGCTCTCCTCAAATGTTTTCACTGTTGTTATGTACTGTATGCCTGTGCGTGTAGATATTGTCGCTGCCAGGTCTTCGTTAACAGACAAATATCATTGTAGCCACAAAGCAAAACTCACACTGACATATTACATTGGACACACACAATATAAATACAGCTGCGAGTGGAACCCATCTTTCCAGCTATGTCCTGATGAAAAAGACACTACAATCTATTAAGCATATATTCCTCCTCAGCTATAAACCTATTTAAATGATAATCTGTGTTTGACATATTAACACTGTATAGATAGTGATACAGTCATACTTGGGTTGCCATCAGCAACATCTCAACCAAGATCACCATTAAAGTTGTCGATGTCATTGTTGCTACCGGTGTACGTCAAAAGATGAATGGTGTTGCCGTTTATGACACTGATATTCATTTTTATCATGATGACAAAGTTATTCAACCCACCTAGATTCACCACAACGCTGCTTCAGCATACCACACTTGTTTTTGTCCCAGGACAAAGGAAAATAAATACAAATGTTAAATAAAGATAGACTAAATAATAACAGTCTGATCTCATGTTGCACACTTGGAGTGAGGAGTATTTCACTGCACTCACAGTAAGTTATTCGACCTATGATTTGTCACATGGGTGATGAATGGCTGACAGTTTTTTTTTAAAGAAATCTGTCAGTAGAGCCCTTCAAAGTAAATCTGATCCTCTCTGACGGCACAAACAGCATCTGATCTATTATCCCATGTGTGGGAGTGTGGCCTATCATCTTTCCACTTTAATACAATCAGCCTACTGGCAATCACAGAAGAAAAAAGGCAATATGTCCAATTTATACCGTGGAACATTGGTTTCTTCTGCTTCAAATTTCAGTTGAGATGGATTTGGAGGGGTCCAAACAGAATATGAAATGATAAGAGGACACTTTCAAATCTTGTGGATAGGGTCCAATGATTGGCTTGCGCCTTTAAGCTACAGACAAGGTTTATATTGTTGAGGTCGTTCTTGATAAAATGAATTGAGTCTTGCGCAAATAAAGAAGGAGTTAACATCATCTAAGGATCCCATGTGTCACAATCTAGTTGGAGCTTCAGGGACAATACACAGAAGATAAAAAGGACAATAAAGACATGCAATTATTTGATGTGAGTCTCCGGTATGGTACATATCTGTCCTTTTCATATTGGTCTAGAGGAAAAGTCATTTCAAGTGGACTGGAAATGGAACTAGGTGACTGAAGAAAACACAATCAGATGATCCCCTACAAGATACAATCTTTCAAATTCAAAGCACAATCTTACTTTGAGAGAGGGAAACGATGGTGTTGATCCATCAAAGAGAGGTCGAAGCCCTATTCTTTCTTTTTCTAATTTGTGTCTGTACCCATTAGCTGAGGGATTCAAAAATTGGTGGTGTTTTCCGAATATCACAAGGAGATAAGGTAGTGAGAACATGAAGATTTTTTTTCTTTAAATGCAGAGTTAGAAAAGGGATTACATACAGTAAAGTCAATAGTTATGGAACAAAAGCTTATATTCTTCCCATTCCATCACAGTATTTATTTAGAAAATTTAAACAAAAGAAAGGACTCTTTTTGGGAAATAAAGTGGAAGGATCCAAGATATCAAGTGCAAAGTCATCTGCATATAAGGACACTTTGTTCACAATTCTCCTAGACAGTTCCAGAATGCTTTGGATAGCATAAAATAATGAGAATATAGGAAATCATAAATGTTGTCATCAGCAGTTAGCGCTAGGACAACAATTAAATTAATTAAGATATACTGTTGTTGCTTTTCCAAATATGTAAGTGTTTAGGTAAATTAAACTACATACGTTCCAACTACCAAGATTGATTTTATAAAGAACAGGTTTTGACTAATAGGAGGAAAATGGTAATTGTTTGATGAGTGTGAATGTACTTGGGTTGTGTGTTTAGGACACATATACAGTATAACTTTGGATTGCGTGCAATTTGTGTACTATCAGAGTAAAATAAGAAAGAGTCCATTTTACCATTTCTTCATCACTGTTTATTTTAACAGATTGTGTGAGTGCAGGTCAATAATCATCTGTCTGCTTCTCAGGCATGAAAATTCAGTGTTCAGGTATTTTTAGATGAAACAGGTTTTTTGTATTCGCGCAGTAGAGAACAGATCAAGCTTGGAAGCGCACAAACTACACACACACACACACATAGAGGAAAATGTCTTTTTTCACCACAAAGACAGAAGTGATAGGATGAAGAGGAAGTAGAAATGGCATCATATTGTGGGAGGGAGTATTGGGCAAGTGTACAAGTGTAAGTCATGGTGATTAGTGTGGTGTTGTTGTGTGTGTGTGTGTGTGTGTGTGTGTTGTGTGTGTGTGTGTGTGTGTGTGTGTGTGTGTGTGTTGTGTGTGTGTGTGTGTGTGTGTGTGTGTGTGTGTGTGTGTGTGTGTAATTGCTTGCCAAAGTTGTGGCATGTGTGCATGTGAAGTTAGGGGTCATACCAACCTGTCTGCGGCAGAGCCAAATGTCACACGTTGATGAGTGGGGACACACCGGACGTGTCCTTTGAGGCTGTCACTCTGATGTGACATGCAAAGATTGCAATCTTGTTTACTCATCGACCTATAGCTGTGTGTGTGGTGTGTGTGTGTGTGTGTGTGTGTGTGTGTGTGTGTGTGTGTTGTGTGTGTGTGTGTGTGTGTGTGTGTGTGTGTGTGTGTGTGTGTGAGGTGTGGATTTCGTTTTTTCCTATACAAAACCCTTCCACATCTCAGTGAAGTCGACAGAAAATAAATAAATTGAAAAATAGGGAATTAATTCATATTTCTGTCTGCTGTCATAGCCTGCTGGCAGTGTCTCTGAACCTTTTGTGTGTGGCTTCTCCCGGGGAAGAGCGGAGGACATTCCTATTCCCCGGCTGTATATACGGATTGACACGAGGGCATTTCATATACACAAACACGTCAAGCAGCGCGCTGGAGGGGGAAAACAAAAGATGTGGAAGAGGGATGGGGTCATAATGCTTACCTCAGGGCCCGACTACATATGTCAGTCACACACTCGGGCTGTCAAGATCAACACCATCATTTACTGCAGGAAAGGGGGTCACACAACCCAAAGACGCAAACACGCAAGAGACACACACAGCCTCTGAAGCAGACCTGGGGCTGGCAACACATTTGTGGGTGGGCTTAGCACTTTTGTCAAGGTTGGGGCACTGATTTTTCAATGTAATATACAGTAAAAGCCATTGTTACACCATTTGAAAGATATTACATTAATAAAGCTTATTCATTTCAGTGTGCTCTGGTGGCAGTGTGGGTAAAACGGCTACCATATAGTCTCATTGTCGCAGTGGTCATGGGTTCTGATCCAACCCGTGGTAGTTTACTGCATTTCATCCCCTTCATAAAAAGTGGTTCTGAAAAAAGTGACAGTCCCTTTCATCTCTGTTTCGCTGCGTCGCAGACAGTTGTGTCTCTGAGCTGTCCGTGGTGCTGAAGTGGACGGCTGAGAAGTGACTGGAACGTCGATAGTGATGGAGATGGAGGTTCTGAATTTAGACTCGAGGAGTAAGAGCAGCTGTGCACCCGGGACAGAGTAATGACGTGTGTCGGTCAGGCAGGCTCAGATTGATTTTAAAATATTTCATTGTGTTTCATATAATTGTGTGTATTTTTGACTTGTGAATTTGTTGGAAGGGTGGGGGGGAGGGATGCTGTGTATGTTCTGAAGTTGTCAGGGTCTTCCCTATGAGTCTTAAATATAACCATGTGTGTGGAAAATAACACCCAGCAGTGTTTTTATGTGAGGGGGTGGGGGGGGGGGTGGATTGTGGTGTCATTGCCCACTGGACATGTATAGCCAGACAACTTACATAACATTTTAGTGTTCAGTTAGTGCCAGTGAACAGTTCCCGCTTCTTTAAAAAGGCTCTTCACACCCTCACAGGTGTTTTCACTTTTTCTGGCTGATTACCTTCTGCTCAGGTTAACAACCATGAAACGACAGGCAGTGGTGTTGATGGCTTTACATTTGATGATCAGTTGAACAATTTCCAGTCCAGCAGTTGTCCCCTGTTAGCTGCACTGTTTTTTTTAGCAAGATCTCATAAAAAAACACCATTGGTGCTATCTGGAAAAGAAAAGTTAACATTGCATATATGAATGATCTCAGAATTTCAACTAGTGGAGTACACTATTTCCCCAAGAATAATGCAGTACCATTATGTTTGCACTACAACTTCTGCTATGAGAAAAAACATTGGTCTTGCAAATGACACCTCTGTTCTTTTCATGAACTTGTGTGAGTTGACACTTGGTCGTATACCAGAGAGAGAAGAGAGAGAGAGAGAGAGAGAGAGAAGAGAGAGAGAGAGAGAGAGAGAGAAGAGAGAGAGAGAGAGATAGAGAGAGAGAGAGAGAGAGAGAGAGAGGAGAGAGAGAGAGAGAGAGCCTGCTGGCATCACCATGTGCTGCTCCAATCTGGCCTGCCTGTCTGAGTTATGTGTCCTTTCCTTTTGCATCGTTTCATGATGAACCAGCTGATTTAAAATCCATGTGTTATTTCAAGAAAGGGGGCGCTCCGTGCAAGAACCCACTGTCCCTCTTTGAAATGGTAATACGAATGGAATAATAACACATGCAGGGAAGAGAGGGAGAGAGAGATAGAGAGAGAGAGAGAGAGAGAGAAGAGAAAGGGGGGCCACAGGAGATGGTCTGATGGATGCAGAATAGCAGGATAAATGTATTGGTGAAAAGAGAGGGATGAGGTGGAGGATGGATGAGTGAAGGAATGATGCAGAGTGGCCTGGAGTCATATTGTGTGGTCTCTGGAGCTAATTAATCTACTTACCCTCTCTAGCTCTCTTCTCTCTCTCTCTTCTCTCTCATCTCTCTTCTCTCCCCTCTCTCTCTCTCTCTCTCTCTTCGCTTGCTTTAAGAGATAGTGACCCTCTGCATTCCCAAACCTTGAAGGAGGAATAACAATTTTGTTGGATTAGCATATGTTATCATATAATGCATTTCAGTGCTCTCAATATTTATGAATGCAAACATAGATAGGCATGTATAGAGTTAAAGTTAGAGATGATACATCCAGGGCTTTCATCTAATAACCTGGAGCGATGCCATTGACTGACAAATAAGATGCTGACTTTGAGACTCCTGCTGAAACTTTCATATTTTCTCGTCTTTATTGCCTTTAAGTTGACTTTTTATGTCAAAAAGAAGAGAACATTTGTGCGAGTTTTTTTTTTGTAGTGTTTTTTTTTGGTGTTCCCTACACTATACCCAAATAATTGCTTCAGGACTCCTTTATAACTCTGGCTTTTTATATTTTTGAGGAACTTTTTTTAAAAGGAATTTATCCCCAAGGGGCTAAATGCAGCCAAAATACCTAATATCATAAGGTTTAGATAGAATGAAAGTTGTTTTTTTGGGGTGACTGTGCCTCATCCACAACACTGTTTCATATAACACAAAAGGAGTATTCAATATTATTCATTTAAAAAAAAGTAACAAAAAAATTCTTTCAGCACCTAGTTCTGAGGTCTGCAGGTCTGAGCTCCAATTGTAATAATTTCTGAGTCCTCGCCTTCGATCATGAAGTCAGTAAGGGTTGTATTATATTTCAAAACGGAAATTCGGAAATTCAGAAATATAGTTCCTCAAAGGCTTTCCACTCTCGGAGAATTGGAAGGCAAGGCAGAATTAAAAGGGGAATTTTTTTTTAATTTTCTGTTTAGGATACTTGAGAGCACACAATCCCTGTGATTCAAATTCATAAATAAACACATCACTGTTGAACTCCGGTGAACTATGTTTCGCTAATTTTCAGAATGCTACTTTATTATACAGTCTGATCTGCATGTTTGAAGGAAGGTCACTATTACCTTGATGGATCCTCAACATGAAGCCAACTCCGATGAGAGGCAACTGATTTGAGCATGAAAGAGAGAGACCACAGCAGTACTACACACACCCACATACTCTATTTGGGCACTTATACAAGCTCACATCTCTCTCTCTTTGCAGCCGTGCATTCTCCTGATTTTTTTGAGGAGCACAGCCATATACATAACACACTGAGGTTAAAGCCACCAGATGGGATATAGTCAAAATGTTTTATTCATGTCAGGTTTGCAGCTGAAGCCAAGTATCTCTCCAGTTTTGCATGTATAAGCACATTTTAATCTGAGAAAGAAAAATAAACACGTTGCCATGCAGTGAGACCATTACATAAGAAAACACCACGCTAAAACTCATAATATGTTGTTTACTCATCTGTAAAATGTATAATGTATGTTTGTATATATATATATATATATATATATATATATATAATGGATGGACATTTTCAGTATTCTCGATATTTGAGTACTCTCATTAGCCTATGAACGAGTAATCATTTTCACTCAATTTATCAAAAAAAAAATATATCTGGCAGGTCGGTATCTGATTAGAAGCACAAGCGGAGCTGATTTTAAGTTAGTAATTAGCCTGCTATGTTTCCCGCAGTGTGTAGCTCATGTACCGTCAAATTAATCATTGTGTTGCTACTGTAGCCTAGCCTACATTACAACAGTTAATTTGCGTGTGTAGGCTACAATAGTTAGGCGCGAGTAGTAAAATGTACTCAAATAATATGTATAACTATGTAGTTCTCGTACTCATCCCTAATAAGACAAATCAATTCATTAGATATGTTTTGACATATATTGTAGTCCTGTATGTCAGCTCCACTAGCAGTTTGATGTCATCAGGTTTCTACACAGGTAAAATGAGGTATAGGCTGAATTATTCGGCCATTTTACCTTCCCTCTGTGAAGCAGGCACTCAGGCTCCCATACCTTCCCCTCCACAGTCCATACGTACTCCTACCTCACTTCCACTCCAGGTTTTTCACATTTGCATCCACAACATATATATTCCGAAAGCTGCTGCATCCATTTTTACATCTGTCTCCTAAACCTCTCTCTCTGCTATCTGAATAACTGGACTTTGTTTTGCCCTCTAGTTGTGTGTCAGCTCTGAAAATGTGTCTGTGCGATGCCGTCTTAATTATACCGCATTAACCGCCATATCACGCGGAAAGGCGTCTGGGGTAAAAAGGAGTCACTAAACACATTTGCCCAGTAGCTTTGGTCCGGGGGGCTGTTTGCAGAGTCTGGGTCCTATGCATGGATGTGTCAGTTTGTGTGTGTGTGTGTGTGTGTGTGTTGTGTGTGTGTGTGTGTGTGTGTGTGTGTGTGTGTGTGTGTGTGTGTGTGTGTGTGTGTGTGTGTGTGTGTGTGTGTGTGTGTGTGTGTGTGTGTGTGTGTGTGTGTGTGTGTGTGTGTGTGTGTTGTGTGTGTGTGTGTGTTGTGTGTGTGTGTGTGTTGTGGTGTGGTGGTGTGTGTGTGTGTGTGTGTGTGTGTGTGTGTGTGTGTGTGTGTGTGTGCGTGAGTGTGTCAGTGACTCAGTGTTTGACTACATGGAAGTGTATATTAGTGCCCTTTACTTTGTATATTGCCTTTATGAACTTCCTACTTTTTTTGTTTAGCTATGGACCTACTTTGGAGTCGAAACAGAGTGTATATGTGGGAGGTGGGGCGTGTGTTGTGTGTGTGTGTGTGTGTGTGTGTGTGTGTGTGTGTGTGTGTGTAGGTATGTGTGTATGGTATGGTAGTACATATTAGCATCTTTTGGCTAGAGGGTCTATGCCTTTGTGTGTGTGTGTGTGTGTGTGTGTGTGTGTGTGTGTGTGTGTGTGTGTGTGTGTGTGTGTCTGTCTGTCTTTTGGCCCATGATGCATATACCATTTGATCCACATTGCCCAGTCAAATTTAAGCAGGCAGTGTATTACAGATGTATATTGCCCAGGGGAGGGGGTTTACATCCGTCCGTTCCAATCCCCCTGCTGCTACTTTACTGTGCTACTGGGCTCTGTGATCTGAGCACAGATGTAAAAACCAAACAGGTCATCTGAAATTAATTTCCCTTTCTGTCCTATGAGATTTAGTCCCCGCAGTTTACAATGCAAACTGATAAGGGCTTGTTTCAACATGTACTGTATACTCTAATCCCCTCTCCTGTTAAAATTATCTTTTCCAAACTGCTGTGTAATCTTCCATGGGGATTATTTGTATAATAACAGCATGGCTACCCCGCTGTGTTCGTAACCCCCCCCCCCCCCCCCCCCATGCAACCAACTGTCCCCTCTCTCTAGGAGGGAGGACAACATACATAAATCTTATTAAATGCAGAACGACTCGTTCCAACTTGTATTGTAGCGTCATGCTGCATCACAGAGTTCTGGGATGATTAAAAACAAATTCACTTCCGACTTACCTACGCATATCTACAATTGGTTCATTTTGTTTGTTTCCGATTGTGACGACATCAGTCTGATCCCTGAGTGTGCTGATGTCATCCGAGGCCGTAAGTCAAGCTGTGTCACATGAGACTATGTTCTCTTCTACTCTCCCTTTACTTTCCCAGGTCTGTTTTATGAAGCAGGAAATGTATATGTAGAAAGATGATTTTTGTTTTTATTTTTTTAATGTATTAATAATTGGATGGAGTAAATGCAAAATACAAAGGCACAATACACCTGCATTCCTCTGAATCCTCTCACAGAAAAGCCAATGCCATTGTCAGTGGTGGGAACCCTGACATCTCACAATGCAATAACACTAAATACACTGTTAATACTAAACAACACAATATGTTAATTGTCAAAGCCTATGGACAAGACTATGGACAAGACAACATCATATGCCGTTGCCTTCTAAAATCATGACATCTCACTGTCATCATGGTGAACATAATCAACAGCCTTGTGTTAATTGACAAATAGAGCAACTAATGGTGATGGAACAACCGTGGTCATGCTTAAAACACTGACTTTTTCCTATAGATGGTAAGCAGACAGTGATGACTCATGTTGCCATGTCCCAAAAAAAGAACAACTTAATGCTCCTTTTCAACTCCTGAAATCTTTCCAGTCTGTACATTGTAAGTTGAACAAAACTTTAGAATAGCAGAAAAATACAAACACAAAATCAAAAACCTGTCTCTTGACCCGTTTGAACAGCCTGTTCTGGTCTATAAATACGGCTTCAGATTGTAGCAACTGAAGCCTGAGCACAAACTGACCCAGTCACAATGTCACGGCCTTTTCCACCAGCCAGCTCTCCTTTAGGGGGACCGGGGGAAAGATTTGTTAAAAATCCAAACGGATGGCTTTTCCACAGCTTTCTCTGCTGATAGTCATCTATTGTGACAGGGTGAACACGCACAGTAATATGCTGAAGGGGTGAAGTTATGAATCACTCCTACTGCACTCAAATACTGAAATAAAAAATAAAACGGTTTCTAGTCTTTCGCATTCTCGTTATCTTTCTGTGCTACTGATTTTGTCCATCTGCTTACATGTATTTTCTCTGCTTAATTCCCATTTGCAATATAACATGTATCTATCTTACATTGTGTTTGTACACAGATCCCACTGACTAATTCAGGGTCGCAATTGTGTGCGTTTTCATTCACGGATGTTGCCTCATTAGCAGAAAGCCGTGCACAGTTATGAATGAACGGTTGTAATACTCTGCAGCTGGTTTTTTTCTGAATAGTTTATGTTGATTAGTCTCTACTGAGAGACACAGACAAAACACTCCTGAGGATGTCAATTTATGTTTGTTTTTTTTGTTTATTTTTCCCCCCACCAACAAGCTCCTTAATTAATATAAGCACCGTCAGCCTCTTCACTGTTGATTTACTATAATAAGAAATTAAGATCTTTGTTCCACAAACGCAGGATTGCCAGTGAGTACTTCTTAGAAAATCACTGGGGGTTGCCACCTGCTTATTTCCTCTTGTCGAGATAGGGCGTGTGATTAGAACCGCAATTTGTCGAGCACTTTGGATGGAGGGGCTAGAGAGCGCCTGACAGTTTCAATTAGAGAACTTCCAATCGACGCATCAAAATATTGACTTTTTCCTCATTTTAAAAAGGGAACGCACGGACCTATTTACATATTCTATCAAAGGTTGAAGAGACAATTTGTCATCTTGTCTATTATTATGGTTTGAATTAACTTGAACTCTTGGCCATTATCTCTGTAAAAAAATGCATAGACATTGCATGTTGTTGGTGATTATTGCTTTTGGTATACAATTATATGCCTCGTACCTTTTTTATCTATTATTTTTACATAATAGTTTTATGTTAAGTTTGACCTATCCGTGTTGTCCTTGTTTTCAGCTGTTTATACATTCCTCTATTTCCTTTTAAATTGTTCCAGTAGCTGTGCGTAGGCACATTGAGAGCGAATTATTATATATGCACATAATTGGCCAATAAAAGTGATTATGCTTGTCTAAAATTGTTTTTCTTTGAACGCAGTCAAAAGCATTTGTAAATGATTAATATACAGATCCAAAAAGACAGGGTATGTTCATGCTAACTCCTAAATGTACATTTTCGACCTTTTAATTATACTTGTGAAAGAGAACATGTTATGGAAGCAAAATCATCAAAAATCGCAAAATTGACCAGAGCTTGAAAAGAACGGTGTTAGCCTGCATTGTCTTGCATATTAGTATTACACATACTTGGCCAATTAGGCAGATTATGCTCACCTGAAACTTTGAATCTTTGTGCTCTAACCTCTATCCATCTCTTCCCTTTTATCTTATTTGACCTCCCCTCCTGCTCCGCTGTCATTCATCCATCGTTCATCTCTCAAAAGGCGTCAACTTCGTCACATTATCTCAGGGCCGTCCGTCGGTGCACCCAGCCGGCTGAGTGAGTGATGGATGGATGGATGGATGGATGGATGGATGGATGGATGGATGGATGGATGGAGTGAGTGTTTGTGCTAGGAGATGAGTGGAGGTCTAAGGTCTTCTCTATCCACGCGCTACCTGTCATTCCTTTCAAATCGGGCCCTTTCATATGTTGTTCCTCTCTCTCTCTCTCACTCTCTCACTCTCTCTATCTCTCTCTCTCTCTCTCTCTCTCTCTCTCTCTCTCTCTCTCTCTCTCTCTCTCTCTCTCTCTCTCTCTCTCCTCCTCTTCCCTCATGACTTGTACTCTTTCATATGTACTGGCAGGGTTCAAAGGTGAAGAGTGCCCGGGCTGCTCTATTCATATTGCCAGGCCATCTCTCTGTACTGTGACTAGTCATGGTTCGGGCTTTTCAAAGTGACTTGCAGCACACCCGTGGTTCTGTAACAACTGACACTGAGGAGTCACAAGGGAGGCCCAGAGATATGGTCACTGTCGGCTCACTGATGGACTGTCTGAGTAGACCGTGGCAGGCAGAGGATGTCCACGGGGAGTTTTTAAGCAAGTGTAGCAAAGACGTGTCATCTCGACAGATATGCCCCCCTTGACGTATGCTACTGTGGGGGAGCGTGTGGAATGATTATAACATATTTTATGCTGTTTAAAGTGTCTTTAAAGGTGATACATATATTGATTTTGCATTCAAACTTCACACAATGACACACAGTAACCTATACCATATATATTTCCCACGTTCCATGACACATCAACTCCGTCTTTGGTTATTGTATGGATGGTGACCCCACATAGCGGCGGAATATTAGCCTGGCACCGCCCGCCTACCTACTTCCGCTCAATTTTCATTTAATTTCAGTAGTCAGTCTGGTGCTGCGGGGTATTCATGGGTTCCTGCTCAGGCAGATTTCTGCCGGTCCAATAAGCGAACAGAGCGAGTGGCTGAGAACAATGACGTCGAAGTCGCGCTCCAGTTTCAGTTGAAGTCAGAAGCCGGCTCATGACATACGTCACGACCAAACGTTATGCAATTGGTTGGCCGATCCAGAGTGGCACTGGGCAGATCCAATAGTTTTAAACTTCAACAGACACCCGCCTCCAAGTGAGTGAACGTTTGTCAATAGAGCAGTTTCCAGACCTTCTGTACAAAGGAAATGAAGTACGATGGTCTGGTAGCACCAGGCTAGCGGAATATAACTTATATTACTATATTATTCTAATATTACTTATTGTGCGTTTAATGTAAGGATTATTTCGTATAGCTTTCGGATTTCCATATAGAAGACAACTTTCGGTGAAGAGAGACACATTCATTTATTTGTTGACTGGTTTATCTGTGAGATGTGTGACACAAGATTGATGACTTGCACACAGCCCCCCAGCCCTTGAACAGTCCCTTAATACACTGTTCCGACATGTCCACGTCACATTATGCATCATTATATCAAATCACTCACATGCCTATGACCTCCAAAAGACAGTGTTTCAATGGTTCCATGCCTGAGTTGGACTTCAATTTGTGTCTTCTTTTTTTCCCCTGAGTGTGTGTGTGTGTGTGTGTGTGTGTGTGTGTGTGTGTGTGTGTGTGTGTGTGTGTGTGTGTGTGTGTGTGTGTGTGTGTGTGTGTGTGTGTGTGTGTGTGTGTGTGTGTGCGCGTGTGTGTTCGTGTATTTCATGCTACTAAATGCATATTCAAGGCCTCATGCTCCAATATGTCCGGGATTTAATGTACACAATTTTTCTATTCATCACACAAAAGCGGGTCTTGTTTTGTTCCATCTTCCTTGTTCTTCTGACCTTGTTTTTTGTATCTGCCATGATGGCTTGTATTCGGTATTTATCTTTTGATAGTAATACCTCTTTGTATGCTTTTATTCCATGTTCCTATGTCTGGAGCACTGTTGTCACTTTTATGTCACTGTCTGTCGATGTTGTTAATGTTGTCTGTGTGTGTAAGCAGCCAATTCTTTTTAACTGCAACCAAATCTACCCTTGGGTACAAATAAAGTTACCTTACCTTTTTCCATATAGTAAATTAACCTTGCTCAGGTCTACTGCTGAATGCGCTCAAATGCGGATGTTTCCATGTGCAGTACATACTATACACTTTATAATGTGTAAATGGTTCTATGGCAAGCAGAAGGTTTATCTATTCATTGATTCCTAACCAATACAATGTATAAACAGACTGCAGGCCAAAAATATTGCGAGTTAGTCCTGAGGATATTCTTATTTTGTCTGCGAATGAATGAGAGAAAATGGCACCAGATAAACTTTTTTCAGAGCCAGTAAATATGGAACATTTCACACATGTACAAATTGTTGGATGACATAATGGTGAGATGAAGAGAAAATGGGAACGAAATATATATCTCAGGATGTCAGAGTGCTTCAGGAAGTATGATGTGGAGCCTACTTTTGGCTTTTAGGACATTCTGTCACTCTAGAAATTAGGGCTGCAACTAACAATTATTTTAATAATCGATTAATCGGTCGATTATTTTTTCGATTAATCGATGAATCGGATAAAAAAAAATAAACATTTGTAAATGCCGCATCTTTATTCAAAAACTGTGAAAAAAAAGTGTCAAAACACCAGGTAATTACTCCAACGTCCCGGAACTATTAAAAGTAATATTAAATTATAAAAAATTAATATTAAACTTAACTGGGATAACACAAAAAAAAACATAGCCTACAATGTATGATATACATTTATACAGTATATAAGGGATGTCCATGGTAAACCAGTCAACCGATAATATTTTTAACCGGTAAATACTAACGGTTAAAAAAATTAAATCATCTTAATTTCTCTCAGATGACAGGAGATCGTTATTTTTTGTTGATATTGATACCATTTTTGAGACTCCTTAACGATCCAAGTCTTTATTGATATCACTATTGATAGGCTACTTTTCTATTATTTTGTTGAAATAGAACTTGTATTATTGCTTTAATTGCTGATATGATCATAGCTCAAGATAGGACATTAAACAGGTCATAATTCCATCTTTACTATCTATTTTATATTGCTGGGAAAACAAGTTTTCGCCAAAATCTCAAATTTCTTTTTTTTTGTGTTGCATTTGAACACATCAATCATATTACTGAGCCTGCCTGAACACATCACAGTTGACATGTTTGCTACTTTTTTTAAGCTAACTAGCTCTATATCCTTCCGATTTTAACATGGATTTAAAATCTGGATCACTATTTTTAATTGACGGGACTTTCTACACCGTTCGGTTGTGTGATTACTGCCGCTGCTTTGAATGACTGTTGATGCACCAATGCCGACTCTCCAAGCCCGTCTGCACACCGTCTGCAGCAGCAGCAGCAGCTGACAGAGTTTTTTTGGACTAGACGTATACTGAGTCGAAGGAGTTTTTTTCAACCAAAGACAGCAAAGGTACAACACTTTTATATAGGCCTACAGTCCAGTGTTAGATATGACCAAAATACAAGCTGTGGCCGCTCACACTATAGCTTTCCCGCACTGTGGGCGTGCATGAACCTGTCGGCGGCTGGATGTAAACAGTGCCGCGCCTACAAGTGATTTATTAATCGCGCGAGTCAACGAATCGATGACCAAATTCGTTGCCAACACTTTTAGTAATCGATTTTAATCGATTCGTTGTTGCAGCCCTACTAGAAATGTAGACACTGTGGCCCTCATTTATCAAACTTGCGTGGAAACTGGTGCAGATTCTGGCGCAAATAGGCTACCTCCCTACGCCAGGTATGGCGTGGGATTTATCAAACAGTCGTATCTCGCCAATCTCAGCGTACGCCAGGCCATTATTGATAAATGCGGCGGCTGAAAACGATCGTATCACGCCCCTATATTTTCTCAGTTTAGAGGCCTCGCCCAGAGGTTTTACGACATGGATATGCGCATTACGGCACAGAAGAGGAACTTCTCTGAAGTAGAAATTGACAGAATAACAGCGAAAGTAGAAAAAAAATTGTGTGTGTGTGTGTGTGTGTGTGTGTGTGTGTGTGTGTGTGTGTGTGTGTGTGTGTGTGTGTGTGTGTGTGTGTGTGTGTGTGTGTGTGTGTGTGTGTGTGTGTGTGTGTGTGAGTGTGTGTGTGCGTGCGTGTGTGTGTGAGTGAGTGAGGCACACCTGCGCTTTTCACTTTCACATGTCTGTCAGTGAATCCTTGCACCTGCTTGTCACTGTGTCTCTGTGATTCTCTGTGTTCCTCTTACAGACTGAACCTTGTCCCATTACATCATCTATCAGCCTGTTCTCCTCTAAGCTCTCCTTTCAATTCCCCGTGGCGTGTCATTTTTATTTCTGTCCTAGATTCACCTTTGTTCTGCACTCCACCTTAATCATCTCTAAATCAAACTCAATGTTCTCTTTTCTTTCTCTATCTCTCTCTCTCTCTCTCTCTCTCTCTCTCTGTCACTCTGCCCTTTCTTTTTACCACTAACATTTCAGATTGTATGGTATATGATTCTGGTATATTTATATCATGATTTTTTTTCTTTAGTCTTTTTTGATCATTTGTCTTGTGTGCACTCTACCTTTTTCTTTTTATAAGTCAATGTATTGAATATGTTAAAAGAATACCAACACAAACCAGAACAAAAAATGGGATCTCAGCAACATAGCCTATAAGCAATAAATGCATAACTCAATTATTATAGTTCATGTTCAAAAGGGGTACGGATGAGACACTTCTCTGATTCAACCCCTTATTTTTTATTCATTATTCATAGAAAATAAATATTAAACTAGCATCTGTCAGTGTCCATGAACTCGGTCAGCTAAAACATATCAAAGCTCTTGGACAAACACAAAACATTTTCCAACATCTTAATTGCTTTCTTACTGAGAGTTTGATGAGAATACATCTCTTCATCTGTACACCACATTACTTTATGAAGCTAAAACCTCTAGCTTAGCTCACCCCAAGGACTGCAATCTCTTTTCAAAATGAATGAAAAAATTATGTATATAATATTTAAAAAATCCATCTTCATGTTAATCAGTGATCTTTGGAGATGCTAGTAGGCAGACTTTTAATTAAAACCTTTCCCTATCCCCTCGTGCTTCAGTCATGAACTAAGCTAAACTAAAATAATTGGCTACTGGCTCTGGTTTTTCATTTTTAGCATACAATCATGAAAGTTATGTGCATCCCTAAATGTCAGAGCTAGTCTTTTTAAAAAACTACACAATTTTGTGAATGTGGCATTGTATTGGTACATATTGTGTCTCATGGGAAGTTTGGTTTCATCAGGTGGTCAACTGATGAATCAAAACTGGTGGTTAAATTTCTAGATCCTGTATGCAAATATTAATTCAAAAGGTCCAACAATAACGAGAACACAGCAAGGGAAATCTGTTCAACAACAGACTTTAACATTCATCTTTATCATGTGATTTTGTTATTCCCCAAAGATGGTTTTATAACACAGAGTGAAATCAGTGTAAGATATGGACAGATGGTTGTGGGAAGGTGTGTGTGTGTGTGTGTGTGTGTGTGTGTGTGTGTGTGTGTGTGTTGTGTGTGTGTGTGTGTGTGTGTGTGTGTGTGTGTGTGTTCGTTGTGTGTGTGTGTGTGTGTGTGTGTGTGTGTTGTGTGTGTGTGTGTGTGTGTGTGTGTGTGTGTGTGTGTGTGTGTGTGTGTATGTGCAAAGACATGTTTGTAGCGTTTCTATGTGTGATGAAATGTTTGATAGACCAGGACACTGTTAAAAGGGGAATAGAGAGTCGTTTAAAACATGCAGTAAATGGGCCAGAGTTGAACCCTCAATAGTACACACATTCTACCTGCTGAGCCACAGTGGGTGACCCTAAAATGAGCTTAGTATTATGCTTGCCCAGAAGTTCCAAGGTGCAACCATATTAAAGTAAGAACAAAAAACAAAGTAAATTACAATTAAGTAAGACATACAATATGATCTTCAACCATGCATTGACCCAGTTTCGGCCAGGGGCGGTATGGTTACATTTGCAGTGTGAAAGTTTGCAGAAGTGGGCATAATCACATGACATTACAGTCCAGTCTCTTTATGTGAGAAACTCCATTTTTACATTATCCTCCTTATGTATTTTGTCACAATATCTCTGTCAGCATTGAAACTGTTGTAAGTCAGTCAAGAATGAAACTAAAAAAGCTAAAATTTCAATGTGCCAAGTTGCAAAGCATGAACAAAAAGAGAAAAATCAATCTCTTTTCAGAAGGCTTGGGGGAAAGTTGACGTTTTGAATGATGCAAGTATTGGCAATGCCCGGATGATTTGGCTGTGGGTCTGTGGTTCCATTTCCTCCCGGAGCCCTGACTTTCACACACACCAAGATTTGATATCATCAAAAGTCATCACCTTTGTAAAAAAAAAAAAAGTCCTCCTGGCAATTTTCTCAGTCCATTTCTATTCATCTCACCATCAAATAGGACGGAGTGAGAATGGGAGGGAATTAGGGATAATTTGGGCTCCTCAGAGTAGAATTTAGTGGATAGGAAAAAGAAGATAAGGAGATAACCTTTCGACGGGCGGCTGTTAGCTTGCGGAGTAATTGTTTTCCTTGAAAACTTCTTCTTTCTCTGCCAAAGCCGAATTTGGCTGAACACTAACTTATCACTTCTCTCTCTCCTCTCTTTTCTCTCTTCTCTCTCTCTCTCTCTCTCTCTCTCTCCTCTCTCTCTTCTCTCTCTCTCTCTCTCTCTCTCTCTCTCTCCTCTCTCTCTCTCTCTCCTCTCTCTCTCCTCCTCCATCTGCCTCTCCCCGGCAATTTATGTATCTTCCTCTCTCTCTCTTCCGTTTTTCTCACTTGCTCGGTCTCACACCCTCACACCTTCACTATGTCTGCGATTCAAGCATAATTGGGATTAACAGGATTTGTTGTCATAATAATGAATGCACATATTTAATCCTCTTTTTCCTCATCCTCCCTTAAAGGTGGAGTCAGTGATTCTGGAGAAGGCTTGTTGTCAAAATCACTTTTTGCCCGTATTTTCTCCAGAATCACTGACTCCACCTTTAACCTGGTACCGTTTGTCCATCCATTCCTTCCTGCTTTCTTCTCACTATATGTGACTGTATAATTCAACTCTATTTCAACCCTTTTTCTTTCCTTAAAATCACCAACCCACACACACACACACACACACACACACACACACACACAACACACACACACACCTCCGTTCTCTGTCTTGTTTGATGATGCTTGCGATGTTAGAAGAGTTGGAGGAATCGTTGATGAATTCCGCTTCCCTGTGAATTCAGATCCCTTCATCTGTTATGATGAAAATAACACATGAGATACTCTGTCGCCCATTACTATTTTACACTTATTGAATACAATGACTGTCATTTGAAAATAATTCTGGTAAGCACTTTGAAACTCAATCATTTTAGGCTTATTACATTATATTGTACAAGTTGTATTGCTTTACTATACTATGAGAAAGACAGAGAGAATACATTGATGTAATATTTATAATATTTCACTCAGTGCTAGAACTTTCTTGTGGATAAATTCAAATCATTATTCAAAGCTGCATGTTATTATATATGTCTTAAACATGAATGGAAGGAATCTTTCCAAAATCTGAAATTTGTATAATAAACAAATAAGAGACATGGGCTTTTTACTGATCCCCAATGCTAATAGTCTGCAACTATTTACAACAATTTCTATGTTCATTAAAGACCTTTGATCATTATGATAAAGGCAGACATAATCTAACAATATTTCTCATGCAGATATTAAGTGGTATATGGTAGATGTGGGGAGACAGTTGAAAAAAAGATGCTAGATAGACTTTGATATTTTTTTTTGGAAAAAATTGAACTGAAGATGAGTCTTATTTCCCTTTGATACACATTTCTTCACTCACTGTAACATCCATAATGTAACTAATAGAGATCATTTCAAACTAGTACAGATGTCTCACTTCAAAGGCAGTTCAGATAAGTGAGTCAATTTGAGCTTTTTTACAGCAACACCTCAAGAGACAGCAAATGCAAAAAGATTCGAAAGGCAGATTGTCTTGGCAAAAGTGAGATTACTTTCCAGTCAATTTGTCACGAAAAAAAAAATAATAATACAGAAAGCAATCAGCCAAACCAGAGGAACTGCACTGTGGGCAATTAATCACAGTTATTTTCTTTCTATCCACACTTGTGTGTTATGTGGTGATTATGTTCTACCAACCTAACCCCCACCACCCCCAGCAGTGTTACAGTATCATTGGATGCTGGGGGGGATTTTTCTTCAATAATCTGGTCAATGATTCACCACCTGTAGCAAGTGGTTAAAAGTGAGTGCCGCTGTCATTTGATAAGTTACATTTTCACAAAGAAGGGTTTCATTGGTCTCCATCGCACATGTCATTGGCAGTTTCAGTTGATTTTAGGTGATTTTGGCGATTGAATAATAATCAATGAACGAACAGTGCATGGTATATTATATATATTTAAAGCTATAGTGCGTAACTTTGTCATATAATTCAATGTCAGTTCCATTCAAGCCATCTGCCAAGCTAGTTGACACACAATTGATTTAGCCTATCAGCTCAACAAAACTCTTGCATAAACTGTTTGTTAACCTGCTAAGAAAAAAATCTGGACGTGCACAGCAGAAGGTATAAAAATCCATGCGCGATCACTAAAGGCTTACCTCATGTAGATGGGGCCGTAAACGGCAGAAGTTACGCACTATAGCTTAAACTGATCGACCCTAGGCATGTTAACGTATCCAACTCAGTCCAGAAGAGACAGTGAGGCCAACATATGCGTAAAAATAGATTGAATCTGACGTCACAATATTAAGCTGCAATTTCTGGTCTGATGTTAAGGATAGCGGTGGGATTGTGGCCAGGAGAGGAGAGAGGGCACTGGGGTAGGATGCCTGGATCAGTGCCCTGGCTCACTGCTAAATCCCACCGCTCATCCCTGTCAGTATGGAAGAGATGAGAGAAGGTCTTTACACACCCCCCCTCCCCCCTCCCCCCCTTCACCCCAGAGAAAGACATAGAGGGAGGGGGAGAATTTAATATTTAACATGGGAATTGAGCAATTAGTGAAACCACTAAAATACAAATGGTTTCTAAGACGCATGCAGATTGTGAAAGTAGTGTTTAGCCAGATGATCGCACAGCAGTGGTATGGTTATCAGATGGTTCAGTGGGAGAATTTAAGCACCAAATCCAAACTCCACAGTTTTCCTATTTTCCACCAAGGGCTGTGATGGCTTATGGAGCAGCCGTGGAGCCAAGCCCCAAAAATGCTCCTGGGATTTTAAATCTCAGAGTCTATGGATAGCTGTGTGTCCTTCTCTCAACCTTCACCTTTTTGGTCTCAGGTGTTTCCCTCCTTTGCGGTGTGTCTGCCCTGTTTCTCTCTCTTTACACCCCCCACTTCTCATAAGTGTTCCTTTAGCAGATGTGCCATGCTCTCTCTTGACCCCACAGTATAGCTACACCTTTTCTTTGTGTGCACATTTTTAGATATTGTTTCAGAAAATGGTGACGGAATCTATCTAATAAACTAAACTAAACTAAACAAAATAATAATAATTGTATATTTGCAACAAAGTTGACGAAATAGAGTTTATTGCTCAAAATGAGAGAAGGAACCGCATTTGTCGAATAAGTTGTGACGAAGCGAACATTGAACTCATGCGACTGATCAGCTGTTTTCATTGTTGTCGAAACCAATTCCTGCAGACCTCACTCCATGTTGGTTTAGTTTCCAGTTTGTAACATCTACTTATTCTGTGTTTTATTACCATGTTCAGTACGTAGCCCATACCACCATCCCCCAACGAAACGAGTGTAGTTTATCCGATAGAGACACGCCCAATCGGTGTGCTATTCTCCTGTCGTCAGCTTCAAAGTATAGGGGACATTTTGTAAAGCTATATGGGCAAATATGCAGCACTAACAATACAATCAGAAGGTGATGCTGCCTAACATTCCTTCAATTTCAGACCTCTCGCAACCAAGAACAAGAGAAAATACGCCTCAATGTTTCAAAGCTAGTTAGTTACTTTCAAGCAACTTTTTTCATCAAAGCAGCTTGTGTTGAAAACATTCAAACAGCAGCAGGGCAGTGTGACGAAAATACTAAAGCAGGACGTGCAGTGGGCCATAGAACTGGTAAAGCAGCTTTATCTGCCAAGTGCAAAGGCAAGAGGACGCCAAAACAAAGTGTGACAGAGACAGATTAAATGCTGTTTATAGAAAAAGCGGGCAGTGCGTATCCCATGGTATTACTTCCATGATTTTTCACCTGATACCTGATTCTTGTTTATTGCCTCATTTATTGGTGCGGATACATCAGGAAAGTCATGTTAAGAAGTCATACTACTTGCGCCCCCCTTTAGATGCAAAAAGACTTCAAACATTATCCATATGGAATAAAAAGACTAATTAAAGCTATAGTGTCTAACTTTTGCATATAAATGAATGTCGGTTACATTCAAGCCATCGCCAAATGAGTTGGCACAAAGTTGATTAAGTCTATCAGCTCCACAAAACTCTCTCTGTATGTTTCAGAATATGTGTATATATGTAGATTATGGGTCTGCTGTCTATTACATGTAAAATGTAGTGCACTTTTTTAACATTATATCTACAATAAATAAGAAATGGACAACAGTGTAGTCCAGAACAGAACTGTAACCACAGAATACAACTTCAAATTGCGCCACAGAATTGAGTCAATACAGAACACACATTATGTAGCACACATTGCATATTTATAGTAAGGTAGCATTAATTGCTGAGTGGTTGCATTGGATTTCATCATAACGCAATAAAATACATAATTAAAATTTTTATTTGGACTCTCTGGTGTTTATTTTCAGAGTGATCAAAAATGTTTTATCTCATTATATTAACTTTATGATCTTTGTATCTTGAATGAGATCACACACACCTCGAGGACATGGAGTCCTTTTCTGGCGGTCAGATTTTTCCTCGTCATATGAATGCTTTGTTACCTGAATCAAGGATGCCATCTCTCTCTCTCTGCCCATTTTACAGTATATTTTTTTTTCACTACATCTCCTCCTCTCCCCACCCAGTCCTCCAACAGGCACACATGCACCAGTACAGTTCAAATGAAGTAGTTTGAACCAGCGGAAACATTGGCCCACTTCAGTCATTTGCATCACGCTCAGCAGAGACATGCGTGCAGGCACATCAGACACATCTGCGCATGTAGAGAGAAAGCATTTAGATATCCAGGTGATGCTGCTATTTATAGACATTGTTCATCCATAGTGAATATTTTCTCTCTTAAAAAAAGGCTCCAGGCTGCAAAATCCCAAATAAATAAAAAACTGAACCTCTTCTGTATGTCAAGGATTTTAGAGTCCTTCGGCTATTATGTCTTCACTTTAGTTGTCTGTATATTGATGCTGCCTGAGCCTTGTGCATTCCAAATGTGGTTAAACAATCTTGTTGCTAAAGTCATTTTATACAACCCAAATATACTCATTGTTCTAACAAAAATGTATTGTCTAACTTACTGATACTTTTATTAAAACTCAATGTGGTGCTTCCAGAAAACATTCTATTTCCCCTTAGTCCCTCAGTTGGGTTGGTCTTGCAAACGTTGCACTGTGATAAAATATACAATGACTTAATGTGTTTGAAATTTGGTTCGACAATGTAAAATAAATGAGGATGTTTTTGTTGACAATGTCCACACTGGTTGAGAGGAGCAATCAACAGTCACTCATATGAGGTTTGTTCAAATTCACTCAAGAAGGAGAAAGACTCTACAGTACATCTGTGCAAAGCTCCTTGTTGTGAATTCATGTATGTGTTGTGTGTTTATTTTGGCTGGCTTATTATCTACTGTTCAGAAGGGCGAAAAATCAATTTGAATCAGGACAAGTTGCCGGAAATGTTTTCAGAAACTATTCAGTGCACCCGATAAACTCTCTGTGTCTCTCTTGCTCTCTCTCACTCTTTCTCTTTCTCTCTCTCACACCCACATACCACACACACACACACACACACACACACACACACACACACACACACACACACACACACACACACACACACACACACACACACACACACACACACACACACACTGCTGCCGTTTATGTGGGAGCTCCAAACGAAAGACAAAGCCTCTGTCAAGTGGGATTTAGCAGCGACATGGACAGAGTTGGCTGGAACCGTGAGTGACATCATTTGGAAGCGGAGCCTCTTCTGCATTAACAGGAGGGTTACACAAGGAGCTGGAAGAGGGCAGGGAACAGTGTGAACCTGATAGACATTTTCAGTGTGTGTGTGTGTGTGTGTGTGTGTGTGTGTGTGTGTGTGTGTGTGGGAGAGAGAGAGAGAGAGAGAGAGAGAGAGAGAGAGAGAGAGAGAGAGGAGTGAGAGTAGAGAGATGAGGAGAGAGGAGAGAGAGAGAGAGATTGTGTTCACAGTTCTATGAAAGGATTGTGTAAGGGAAAATAAACAGATACAACTATTTTAGAGAAAGTAAATAATTCAAATAGTATTGAAAACTTGCACAAAACGGGACAGGACAACTTGATGCGTACACTTTCAATGTGTAATAATAACTGAATTTCTTGATTTTTGCAATAACATAATGTTCTTATTTGAGCTGTTAATGAGCTTTCTTAAATCCCTGCCACAGAGTTAGAGGAACAGAACGAGACCAACTTGCACGCGCCGCTGTCTTTAGTCAAAGCATCTTCTTTGCTCTGCTGGCTTGTCCGTCATCTGCAAAT
Source organism: Ammodytes dubius (assembly GCA_026122265.1). NCBI lineage: Eukaryota > Metazoa > Chordata > Actinopteri > Uranoscopiformes > Ammodytidae > Ammodytes > Ammodytes dubius. The sequence goes on from CM047510.1 coordinate 27,193,530, forward strand.
CCACAGAGAGCCCTGAAACACAGTTATACAGTCACAGTCCTTTCTATTAATCTCAGTAAACACTTCTCAGATGCTCACTGAGCTCATCCATTATGATGACAAAATACACACAGCCCAAGTACTGCAGTCCATCAGTCAATATGCAGAGGGTGAAATGCAAACAACTGTCATAGCAAGTTAGGAAGTTTACCCCCCAAAGAATTATGTCTTAAAATGTATAAATGGGGACTTTGGTTAACACTTTTTCGCATTCATTTTTCGCTGTGATATAATTATGATATTGCTTTCTTGTACAACCATTTTCATAAATACAGTTCCGTGATGTTAATCCCAGCACAAGCACTCTTCAATGCAAATGTGGTCACAGTCAAATGTTTCTCATTTCTGTTGTTTTTCATATGCAAATGATGCTCCACTCAAATATCTGAAATGTGCTTTGTTGATTCATTGATTGATTATGGGGAATTAAAAAAATAATGGACGGATGGACAAATGAGTGGAATACACACCCTGAGGTCATAACAAACAGACTGCAGCACTATATTTTTCTCACTTGCTCCCCGTGGCCCTCATTGTTTCTGATTCACATTGTAACCCACATTCACGTGCAAAACCATGCAACCCTTTTTATGCATTTCCTGGCATAGAGTTCACAAAAATATTGATTACCTGGAGATGTTCCATGCACTGCCTAATCACTGCAGAGTTAGAGAACACACTATACGCTACTGGAGCTATCCAAATATTTCATGCTTAAAGAAAACTGCAGTTAATAAGCTCCTTTGAGAGACAAGTAAGTAATATTGATTTCCTTAAGTCAGATCAAGCATTTTCAAGGCAGCCTTAAGGCTATGTGTTGCTTAGGCACACTGGCTGTGGAGTTTACCTGTTCCACATCAGGAGCAGTTAAGAGGATAATGGAGGTTAGGAGGGCAAAGCCTCTCACATAGAAGGCTACTACCAACTCCAACAGTGTCACAATCCAGAGATGAACTGGCTAAACACACCACTGCTAACGTATTTGCTGGGGGATCACAAGGTTAAAGTTGCCCTGAGGTATTTTCAGTTTGTGTTAATTCTTGCACCCCTTTGGACAAAAGCAGTAGTGTTTTTTGTACACCGGCTGTTGTTCCTGGGTAGCGTACCCATGACAAAGGCAGAAAGAAAAACCTATATAAAATAGCATTCATTGCACTGATGGTCTAGTTTATTTTCATTATGTCATTTATGATCATCAGATGAAAAATATGAGACTGTTTCAGAAATATTTAAAAGTTCCTCGTAAGACCATAACAATTTTGTCTTTGCACTATTTTAGCAAGATGCTGAAAACAGAGACAGAATACATCAATTAGTTTGCATAACGTGTTTTTACTTAATTAGATTGGGATCAAATATGCATGCCTTCCCACTGTGGTTATAAAATATGTTTAAAAAGGAACTGCTGTTGCTACTGGGAACAAGCCTTGTATCATCTTTGTAAATGAGGAGCAGCTTTCCCTACACCTTCACATGCTGTGTGTGTTTTTTGGGATTATCTGTGTTGGGCAAACACCATATGGCCAGAGTTTCTCAAACCAAAAAGAATTGTAGTCAAGTCACAACCAATGGAATGAAACAAATGGCTACGCTCTCATTTGAGAGACCCGGGAGGAATAAGCCCCCGACCCATACTTTGCCCCACATCATTAGTTTTAAGTAAAGCAGGGCATATGGTGTGTTGGTTGTAAATGGCATTTTGTGTTTTGGGCTGGGGAAACAGAGAGGCCTGAGCTAAACAGTTTTGTGTTTGGAAGGCAGATGTCTTTTGTGGTATTATGTAGCCTAGAGCAATGGCTCCCTATAGGGAAAACAAACCAACAACAATTCTCTCCTATCTCTCCCTTTTGAAATTACTTTTAATGAAAGAGAAAGTCAGCATGTGTGATTGCTGCTATCAGCATAACAAAAACAAACACTGCTGCTGCTAAAACTAAATATGATAAATAGAGCAACCTGTTTGTTTTGTGTCTTGTCATCTGCATAGCTGTTGTATCCTCAAGTACAAACATAAAATAATGTTTTCAGTCAAGTCAACTTTATTATCAATTTCTACAATATGTGCCAGACAATACATTTCTCTTGGACCCACGGTGCATACAGTCCAAAGAATTAAAACAAATGTATACAATAAATACATTCCAAATAGTGCAAAATTAAGGCAAGACCATTTGGAATGTATTATTTGCATATATTACTTATGTGTGCACATTGTCTATACAAACATCAAGAGAAGACCCATTTGGCTTCAGCGAACAATTGGATGTTTTCTCTTCTATCTTCCCTTTCCCACCAGTCTCCTTTCTTTACGGTATTCAGTCTTTTCAGGGTTTAAAGGGTTGACAAAGGTGTCTTGCCAAAGCTTCACTTGACCTATTTTAAGCGCCTCTTGTTGGGCTAAGGCGCTGTGTGGTGCCAGCATGTGGTGATCTGAACTGACCCCTACTCAACAGCACAAGGACACACTAGAGCCCCTTTTCCTCTGTCTAAGTCCTTATACACTTAATCCCCCAGGGAGGTTGTTTGTGAGCGATACATCACTACCAGAGTTTATACAGTAGAAACCCCCTGTGGAGTGAAAACCAACCGCTGTGTGTGTGTGTGGTGTGTGTGTGTGTGTGTGGTGTGTGTGTGTGTGTGTGTGTGTGTGGTGTGTGTGTGTGGTGTGTGTGTTGCTGCTAGTGCATCGCTGTGATCTGCCCCCGACCTTTCTCTCAGGTACAACATCAACTGAGAGTCCAATCTTCGAACACACACACACTCACACACAAACACACACACACACACACACACACACACACACACACACACACACACACACACACACACACCTCACTTTCTGTATCACAAATACATGTTTTTTACATATGTGCACTTTCACACAACCCCCATCAATCTACTGCACCTCTGTGTGCCCCCATGTACCATTCACGATTGGCATTCTTTCCACGCGGAACAATGCACGCACCACGCACACACACACACACACACACACACACACACATACACACCCAAAACCAGACATTGGTTAGGTGTGACATCACTCACGTTTATATGGTCAGCTGAGTCAGCAGCTCTTTCTTCCACTGGCGTGTGTTCGACCAGCGATCCGTCTGTGATATCCCCTCTCCTGACCATCAAACTACTTTATCATAATATAATTCAGCCCAAGCACTCAGGGCCACAATACCAGGTCTGGAAATGTATATTACATGATGGCGACAATAATCAGTCCAGTAAAAACATGGCCAATGGGGAAGGCATTGTATTGGTATGTATACTATGTAACGCTCATTCTAAGCTAAGCAAAGATTTTAAAGCAATTATAGACTCATTAAAACATACATATGAATATCAACTCTGCTCTGAAAAATGGCAATTCCCTTTACACACTGTACCTTTAAGAACAATTCATGAGAACAGAAGAGCGCCGAGATGTAAAGAATACTCACATACCAATATAATCATTTAAGCAGTTGCATGGTCTTGTTCATGTAGGAAACTCTCAGCTATATGTGGGCAAACAGAAAAAACACTCAGATTGCAATTACATGCAAGAGAGCCATGCAGGATTAATTAATAGAAGCACTTTTCCTTTGGTTAGTTTGCTGCAGAGAGGAAAAGAGACAATGACTTCTTGGTTTATTGTTCTCCCCCCTTCCCCGATGTTGTTTACCGCTCGGCCAGAAGGATTAGTCCTGATCTCCTTTCTCTGTCTTCATCCCCTTGTTCTTAATTCCATTTAAATGCTTGTCTGAACACAAGCCAGGTCGCCCCTATGTATAGCCTCCTTCTTCCATCTCACTTCATTAACATTGCTGCCGAGCTCTCCGGCTAAATCCCCGCTGAATAGCAAATAATTGGACGTCCCGGCTTGTTGTTTTGCTAGCAGTGAAAACACATTGCGTGTTCATAGTGTCATGACTTCTGACCCTCTGATGCATGTTTTGCCTCCATTGCTCTCCAGAAAAAAAACAAAAGCCCAAAGACACAAGGATGTGCACTGGTAGGAGTTAACACGTTGACAGAGTTTTTTGTTTTTTGATAGTGTGTGTTTAACGTGGAAGGAAACATTTTCTATTTCTAAACCACATGAAAACTAAAGGAATGGGCTCTTTTTCAGCATGACTATATTCATCTATATTAAAGCTGAAGTGCGTAACTTTTTCATATAAATTAATTTTGGCCACATTCAAACCATTGCCAACGATTTGACATAAAGTTGATTAGGCCTATCAGCTCCACAAGACTCTCTCTCTCTGTATTTATTCTGTATGTATCAGTATGGCAGCGTTAACAAACTGGTGTCATCCCCTGACAATGGCGCAGGAGCTCAAGAAAATCCCGAGAAGCGCCCAAGAAATGTTTCAGTTGTTGATTCTACTGCTTAGAAATCACCTGGACGTACAGCATCAGGAATAAATTCCATGCACGATCACAATGGTTTAGCTCATTTACTGTAGATGAGCTCTCAGTTATGTTGTAATTACTCCGAATTCCTCATGGGGGCGAAATAAGTTACCCACTATAGCTTTAAGATACTGCTTTTTTTTTGGGGTTGGGGGGGGGGGGGATGTGTGAGTGTTGAAGCACTTCCGGAGAGCGGAAAAGGTTGCCATATTGGATGTTAAGCAATCTTGAAGAGCTTAACAATAATATAATCTGTTTTCCTATTATGTGAGAAAATCCTGGGGTGGAACAATTACAAACTGAAATAACCGTACCAAAATTACACCTCAACGTATACTGCCTATCTGTATGAAGACAACTAAGTTTCACTTCCGTACATGGAAATTAGACACAGCATTTTAGGGAGGTAATTGCAAATGCCATTTCTGATTTGCATTTAGATGAGCAGATTTTCATTCTGTACTGATATTATTATGATCGGGCCTGTGGGAAATAATAGAGAAGGTGAGAGAGAGAGTCTGTAGTGATGACCGAGAGAGGTTCAGTGCAACAGGAATGAGACCTCGCTCATTTATATACATGGAGTCATGCTTAGAAAGACTGCCAGCTAATAACTTATTTTTTTTCCTGTGTCATTGTTGATTAAAACTGTTGGAAGCGAATGCAGGTTCATAGGTTAATACACCGCTGATAGATGAAACAGAATTATTGCGAGTAATTCAGATGTGTTCAGTAAATATTGGCCGGAAACTCGTAGGAGAAAGATAAAAATCCTTGAAATATTAAGTAAAGAAATGTGCTGTATTGAATATGTTTTTACAAGATATGGATAAAAAACACTTAGTAAGTTGGAAAGAACAAAAATACAATACATTTGAACTCTTTTATGCATAGGTCACTCCTGTCTATTTAAACGCTGTTTTCTTTTGAATATGCAATACTGTAAACATACATATTTTCAGTTGAAGAGCTTCGAAACATTATTTTTCATCATGAATGACGTGGCAAAAAAATCATAAGTGAAAGGGTTGGTCAACATCGAAAAATCAACTTAACGTGGGTGACCTGAGTTTTACCATAAGATTGGGAAACGCCTGTGGGTTGTTTACTTCACAGGAAAACATGAGTCATCCAAACAGTCAGCTGAATTCTACCGTGTTCTATTGCTTCTTCCAATGACACGTCTCCTAGCCACACTGTTGTACCGCTAAGATGGAGGCTTTTTAAGTCCTGTTGGACATGACACACGGATGTACAAAATCAATATTTGGTAGAAGCCAGATCAAACTCTGAGAACCTATGACTCATAGCTGACTCGTCCTCTCCTGTCTTTGTTTACATAACCTGTGTTTACATACCAGTTTACAGAGCCTAGGCTGTGTGTGAACATTGGATGTATTTTCAGCGCAAACACAAAACGGACAGGTATTCAATGATTTCGACCAAAAAGTGATTTTGACAACAAGCCTTGTCCAGAATAACTGACTTGACTTTTGAGAGTTTTTAAGTCCTGTTAGACATGCCATGCGGATACTGTGCAAAATCAATATTTGGTTTAAGCCAGATCAAGATCTTTAAGAAGCAGTTACTCATGATGACTCATCCTAGCCTCTCCTCTCTTGGTTCGCTGCTTCTGGGGCAACCAACCCCCTACTGTGACCTTTCACCTCTGCCTGCCTAATGATGGGATCTCTCCTTTAACTGCCCTCCATCCCTCTCTCGCTCTTTCTCTCGTCTCTTCTCTCTCTCAAACACACCAAGACCTCCACACACACACACACACACACACCCTCTCTCATCTCCCAGGGGGGTCAGGGGATTGAGGACTCAGAGAGGAAGAGGGCAGATTGGGTCTATACCCTTTCCGGCTGCTTTGTCTGCTTTCACCTTCACTCCTCTATATAACTTCTCCAGTTATTTCTTTCATATCTCTCCCTCTCTCTCTCTCTCTCTCTCTCTCCTCTCTCTCTCTCTCTCTCTCTCTCTCTCTCAGTTTCTCTCTCTCCCTCCCTTCTCCTATCTCTCTATCCCCCTCTCTCTCTCCATCCACCAGAGAGTCCAATCTGAATAAGAAATGCTGCCGCTCACTCTTTTACCCTAATGTTGAGGTTGGGACCCAATGGAGCAGGTATATGTTGGAGGAATACTGATGTGGAACGAAAGGAGTCACACACAACATCACACAGACAAACACACACACACACACACACACACACACACAACACACACACACACACACACACACACACACACACACACACACACACACACACACACACACACACACACACACACACACACACACACTACTCACACACACAGAGGCTTTGGCAGACGAACAATACAGAATAAGCAAAGCACTTTGTATTAATTCATACAAACCAAGATCTTGAAAGTTAAATTGGCTCAGATGCTCCCAGAGATAGAAGAGATTTTTTTAATATATAGTTTTTGATGTATTCACCTTGATTTGATAGTATGATGCATAATGTTTAAATGGGGAGAGAGAGAGAGAGAGAGAGAGAGAGAGAGAGAGAGAGAGAGAGAGAGAGAGAGAGAGAGAGAGAGAGAGAGAGAGAGAGAGAGAGAGAGAGAGAGAGGGGGGGGAAGACATGCAGTAAACGACCCAGGCAGGCTGAGATACAGACTTTTTACCTTAATCGCTAACCCTAACCCTACCGGTGAGCCACCGGGGCTCGCCACTCAAACACCATTTTAATATTCATGACGCTTATTTAATATGATTTACAAATAAGCCTCGTACATGTGAAATTAGTTGTTTACACTTTGTTCGTTGTTTTTTTTAAGCTGCAAATTTAAAGCCGAATAATTGACAGTATTTTCTTCTAACGGCGAACCAATGTTTGCATCCTGGCGCGATTAATTGTCTCAGTCAAAGTCACAGCTAAGCTAACTGTACAGGGATGGGGGGGCAGGGGGTGCAGTGGTGGAGTAAACCGCCCTATTAGCTGTTAACAAAGCCTCCCAGATATGAAAACCATGCTTTGCGTTTGGTAGCTAAAGCCATGCGGGAGATTATCCACACTGCAAATACACGGGCGACTGAGATGCCCTTTGTACGGCACAACAGAGGGCATTTCATGGGCAGAGCGCTGATCCCCCTCTTTTACTGGTGTGCAGTCGCAGCAATGTAATCCCAAACTATTTAACCAGATTACTAGAGCATGAGGAAAAAATTCTTCACCTTTGAATTATGTATGGGGGGGGTGGGGGGGGGTGGTAAGTTATGAGTTCTCAGTGTTAACTTCAAGCCATGGACTGTTCTGCAATTGTTATGTAGGAGTAGACAGCACATATATACATAGAAAGTTTTAATTTGTGTCTGCCTTGTTTTCCAGTAGAGATGTAACAAACAGCATGGCAACCCTTCTTAAAACCTTGAAGCTACAGTGTGTTACTTTTCCTATCACTGAATGTCGGTAACATTCTAGACATCACCAAATGAGTTGACACAAAGTTGATAAAGTCTGTCAGCTCCACAAAACTCTCTCTCTGTACTTCTCAGTATGGCAGCGTTTACAAACTGGTGTCGCCCCCCGACACTGGCACAGGACCTCAGAAAATTCCCAAGAAGCGCCTAAGAAATGTTTCAGTTGTTGATTCTACTGAGGTTACGCACTATAGCTTTATACCCTATTTTCGAGCAACACTTCATTGAAGATGGTATATGACATTCAGCATATAAGAAAATACAATAACGACAACGTTTGTAATATGATATGTTCTTGTTTGCAGATACTAACCTCACAACCCAAAGATATTATGGCAATTTTACAAAAAAAAATATTACATAATTCACTGCCAGAAAAAGATAAAGGATTTTTGGCTACTAGGTTTATTCAACCTTGTTCATGTATGAAGCGTTACAGGCTTGTTTGGCAAGACATGGTGCTATTGGGTTGGTCCCAGACTGAATTGCCTGCCAAATGGGCTTCTACATCCCAAAGATAACAAGGAAATCAAGGCTTCGTTCCCTCAAAAATTAAAGATAAAAAACAACCCTAAAGACGCACGACAAAATGCTTCACTCTCAAACAGCTCGACATTAAAGCCCTTCCTGATTGTGTGGCAGCCATTTTCAAATGCACACTAATATTATCACTACATTAAGATTAACATTATACTAATAAAGTTTTATATCATATGTTTAGAGTTATATAATATAGAAATAATACAGTTACTTTTGATAGGATTGATAGGACATATAAGAAACATAAAGTAATTATTTTTCATTTCCTACGTAAAAATATTTTGCAATAAGATTGAAATCATGTGATCAATGATGAATTCTCCAATAGCCTATCTTACATTTGACAGTAAGCTGTACAACCTTGCCCTGCCTCTTCTACCATATTGTCTCCTCATGCAAAGATGTCCAACTCTCAACAGTGGCCTCTCTCTCTCTCACACTATAGCAGGCACCTGGCCAGCCTCATCAACCGCACTGCACTCATGCTTTTTTGGGTCACAAGCTGTGACAGGAAACGACTTGTGACTCTCCTGTCCTGTATCCAGAACTGTGACACACACACACACACACACACACACACACACACACACACACACACACACACACACACACACACACACACACACACACACACACACACACACACACACACACACACACTTGGGGCGATTCTCACAGTAAAGACAGAAGATTAGCTGACCACGGCTCTGTTGCCTTCTCACGACAGCGCTATCTGTCTCAGGCCAGTGAGTGATAGGGACGAAAGAAGAAGAAAGAAGTGAACAAGAGGAGTAGTAGATAGATTAGATAGATGATAGATAGTTAGAGAGATGATAGATAGAAGATAGATAGATAGATAGATAGATAGATAGATAGATGATAGATAGATAGATAGATAGATAGATAGATAGATAGATAGTAGATAGATAGATAGATAGATAGATAGATAGATAGATAGATAGATAGAAGACAAACCCGGTTAAGGCAGGCACAGACCACAGACAAAGAGAGAGAGATAAAAGAGAGGAAAGTAATCATCTGAAAGGTCTAAAGGCCTCAGCCAGACTCACTCACTGTCCCCGCGGCAAAGATGAAAGCAAAAGTTTTATCTCCTGCTGTGTGTGCAGGGATGTAAGATGAACACAATTTCAACAGTGACCTCAAGGATCTCCCCCCCCCCCAAAAAAAAAATCCCCCCCCCCCTCGAAAAAATCACAACAGTTTAATGTGAGTGTAGAAACGCTATGATAGAATGGAACTGCAATGGGACTGTCCGTTTGCTAAGCCTCACCTCCGACCAAACACACATCCTCTCCTCACTGTGTTGCTTTCTCTGTACTTTGAGGAACTGCTGAGGTCATTTTTCCTATCTGATAGTTTCAGCAAAATACAGTACGTGACATTCACAGGTTTTCTCCACTTCTGGGAGCGGGGAGAGGAATATAAATTCACATAACGACGCTGGCATAGCACACAAAGCCTGAAAAATAGAACAGAAAATGAACATCTAATCAGGAAAATACTACTGAGTCCCAGAGATAGTGGAGTGAATCTATGGTGCATGCTACGTTATTAGTTTTAATATTTGAATTTCTTTCCTGGGAACCTACAGTATGTCTTGTCTGTCAGTTTTGTTTGGTGGAGGTCTCTGAATAACTACTATACACATTGCCTGGGCTAATGATGTGGAGAAGTGGCCAGTGAGTAGCCTACAGTTCAGAAAAAATAAAATGTCGATCGTTTTGCTTTAAACTGCTGAATGTATTGTCAGGTGTCTACTAAACTCAATCTTTTACTGCTTTAGGATTGGATGATTCATTCTGAGACAGCCATAGTTCATTTCTCTCCTTCCTTTTTATGTGCACAGTCTTGTAAATTTGACTCATTATGAAAGACCCAGATGTTTTCTAACACCCAACATATGTGCTGAAACTGATATCGTCTAAAACGGTCTATGCGAGACAGGATCATGACTCCTTTACGTTTTTGCAATGATGGTGATCATACATATGTTAAATTAACTTAAACTACAGCAGTCATTAGCTGTGTTAACACTTTACCAACTATCCCAATACAGAACCACTGTCCCAAAGCCTTCCCCAAAGTGTGTTGACCCTTCTGCAACCCGTGTCTATTTTTTTTAAACTGCCAACTGCTTGCAGTGACAACTTTTTTTATTTTCAGCACATTGCTCCTGGCAGACTCTGGACTGAAAACTTCTGCTCTAATTCATACCCATCATCATCCTGAGCCCCTTCCAACTGCAGGGCTACACTGCTCTGTGGACACAACACACGGTGTAAGTCCTCCAGGCTTTGATGAATGATGAATGAAAGATGACATTACATATAGTACAACCAACATACATGTATACAGTACGTGTGCATACATGATACATATTGTGTGCAGCTGAACATGAGGGGTTGCAACACCAGCTGTGCACCTATTGTTTTTTCTGGTTCATGTCACAGAGCATACGATAGTAGAATGAACATAGGTGGAAATGGGGTTAATGAACATATTTTGTTTTGTATTGTATGCATTTACATACAAACCTTATAGAACTCAGCTTTATTTACTAAAGGTGAGTCGGTGATTCTGGAGAATGCTTGTTGATAAAATCACGTTTTGTCAAAATCAGTGAATATCTCCTCACATTGCACTACCTGTCCATACTGTGTGTGGACTGAATTCAAAAGTCTGGTGTTAACCCACAGCCTAGGGGTTCACCGATAACTAACAAATGCCTTTCCAGAATAGCTGACTCCACCTTTGATGAACATACAATATTTTTTTTTTCTGTATGGATTCACATTCAAACCTTATTGGACTGGAGTTTTCTTTATTAACTTATGCACCATCCTAAAATGAGCAACCTGGTATAAATGCTGTTGCAATAATAGTAATGTTTCCCTTGAGGGGACTCACTGTAATATCAAACACAAGGAGCTGTTACTGTTGAATTTGACGCAGAGGCTTCTTTTGCCCATTTTCTGCACCTGTGCCAGCCTTTAATGTTTCACTCACACTCTTTATATTGAATAATGTATAAGAGGCAAGGATTGTGTATTTCTCCCCTCTATTTATACAGTAGTCTGATATATTATTCATGTGTTGATTCATGTGTTAAAGTCATTTCATGCACATGAGTCATTCTGAAACGCAGCAAATCAAAACTCAACTCTGTCTGTGTACAGCGGCACAGACCTGCAGCCTGTTCCCCAATCATCACACACACACCTTTCAGTCAATTCAAATTCTAGTTTTCATACTCTGAAATATGTTTGGTCCCTCCACCGCTTTAAGGTGTGTGTGTGTGTGTGTGTGTGTGTGTGTGTGTGTGTTGTGTGTGTGTGTGTGTGTGTGTGGTGCGTGGTGTGTGTGTGTGGTGTGTGTGGTGTGTGTGTGCAGATATGACTGTGCATGCCCCAAACTCAGTTTCATTATATGATGGAAATTGGCTCCTCAATGACTGAGATATTTCTAGCCAACTCAAAATGTCAGCCACGTACACTGAGAAAGTATGACACATTGCACTCTTCTTCATTTAAAATAATCCTATGACAGTTAGTGAACTGTTAAATATGCCTCTTTTAAAAGGACTTGAACTGAGAATAACCCTCATTAGTTATCTATAAAAAGCTTGAGGCATACGCTTGAGGCGATTTAAAGTAAAAGTGGATACAACTCCTTACATAGTGGTCTCTGTGTTTCCCTGTATCTGTTGCCATGGGAGTTGATGCTGGATCAATAAAGCATCAGTGCTATGGTTATTGTTTACTCATATGATCTGGATTAAAGGTAGCACTTTCTAATGTTACTGGCATTTGAGCAGGATAGATAGCAAGACAAGCAAAAAAAAAATAATCATCTGAAACTTTACTGTGTACCATCTGGTTGGCACATGGGGGATAATGCATTTGCATGCATGGACAAGTCATAGTAACAGTTGCTCGTGTTTTCATATATGAAAATGTCCTCCGGCAGTCATAAGTATCCCAGTCAGTATCCGCCACCAAATGGAAAATGGAAACGGAATCTAAATAGGATATATTAAAATAAACTCAAATATGTCACTTCACCCTCTGTAGAATTAGGGCCCTGGCTAATTCTGGTTCTGACAGATTCTCATGACAAATAATTCAGTGTAGTCTGAAAGGAAAAGTTTGACATGTTGTAAAAACACTTTGATTTGATTAAATGCCAACTAGTGACAGTACAACATCAAAGTTACATCAGCTTCACCATTGTCATATTAACATTATTAATCTTACAAAATCACACAGTCTCTGTGGAAGCAAGATACATTGTGTGTACAAGAGAGTAAACATACACCATACATTTTCCATCTGCCTTCATGCAAAATAACAACAAGCCTTTGCATCATCAGCTCAATGTTTCTCACTATAACTCTGCGCTCTCTCTCTCTCTCTCTCTCTCTCGCTCTCTCTCTTCTCTCTCTCCCCCGTCTCTCTCTCTCAAGATAGTAAATGGAGATGTTATTTTCACATTTTCATTAGGAACACTCTAAACAATCTGAAAATATTCTTACACTCTACCTTTTATATTAACCGCAGGTACGCACCATACCCATACCCTACCAAGCTATCCCGCCCATTGCGCGTCACTCATTCAAATCGCGGCCGAGGCAGAGCGAGAGGAAGGAGCGGTGCGCGGCTGGTCGCACTCACTCACACGCTCAGTAGCAGCGGCAGAGACAGGATCATATACACACACACATACAGCGAGAGAGTGAGAGACCGGGGATACCTCAGTGTTTTTCTTCACTTGCATGAACGCAAACCGTAGAAGGACACCCCCACTATAGGATCTAAAGATGTGGACAGAAGTCGGAAAGCTTGTGCTATTGCATTTGTTACTCATGGAGCTCCATTGCGCTAAAGGTAAGAAGGGAAATACACTTGTCACGGCGTGGAAGTGGATTTGCATTAACGGCTATTTTGGATGGGGGGGTCGTTTGTTGGCGTTGCAAGGAAACGGCTTGCTTGTCTCTCTCTCTGTCAATGTAGCCTGGTCCACTTCTTCATAGAGCGATGGCATGCTACACGGCTCGCACCTGCAATCGCCACTTTGTTAGTTTCCAAGCGCAGTGTGTTGTAGGCTATGCGATCGCCGGTGAAATGAGGTGACAATACGCGGAAGAAAGGAAAACAGATCCGTGTACAACAGACACTACAAGCCAACACGTGTCTAAATGCAGTAGGCTGATGTTATGGCTAGAAGAAGGTTTGCTTATGATGGTGTGATCACAAAGTGTAACTGGGAGATGGTGGTCTGCAGTCTGTCGCTGCAGCCAAATAAACGCTGAACTAGGCTAGATTTGCATTAATAATATGTGTGTTTTTAAATGTCACTTGCGGCTGGCAGGCACGGTCGCACCAACAGCTATTGATCTTAGGCTATACACAAAGCACATCATGATCATAACAGCAACAGAGTAAAATCATGTTGTGGGGGTGTTGGATTTAAGAAACACAATAACCAACCACAGATGAGGCTACATTACTATTATTGGAGGAAGCCTAACCTGCAATAGGCTACTGGAAGATTTAGGGCAATTATAATATTTACCTCTTTACAACCATTAATATTGAGGACAGTAGCCTAATGAATGACCTACTTCCTTTACAGTAAAGGAATGAATGCAGTGTATTTGAGGATATTTTGAATAGTGGAGATTGTTGCCTCCAGAGTTGATGAAGCAAAGCCATGCAAACAGTTGGCTTCTGATCTCCTGCTAAAGGCTTGTATTGATAAAGCACTTCCACACTGCCTCTTAACCATATATAGTATATATATACAGTAGCTCTTAACCCACCAGGCATCTCTGCTCATCAATGTTATTTTAAATTGACTTTATCGCATATCACTTTATCACTCTTTATGGTGTTATATTAAATCTCAAATGCTGTTATCTGACATCCGCATTGAGACTGACAATACTGTCATTTTACTTTGTTTTTATTTACATTGTTAGTTTTAAATCATGTACATCCATATAATGTTGTTCCATTAATACAGTTTCTATATGGAACCAAAACATACATAAACATAAACATATTCAGGCATTTGAGTAGGCATTCCTTCTCAGTCATTCACAACTAGTCCAGTTATTTGTTGGCATCACTTTACACATATACTAGTGTATATAGTCCATGTTCTGTTGTTTCATGAATATGTCCTTTTGAGTTTTAGTTTTGTAAGTTGTATGTCCCTCCCTGACACACTTGTTTTTTTTCCATTTCAATCACACAGGAACTCATACGGAGTCGGAGTGTGAGACGGGACAGTTCCAGTGCCAGAACGGGCGCTGCATCCCGACGCTGTGGAGATGTGATGATGATGATGATTGCACCGACAGCAGCGATGAAGAGAACTGTCGTAAGTAGCCAACAACAGTGTGTTAGATTGGCGGATAATACTAGCCTTGCTTGCTGCCCTGTGGACCTCGATTACACCTGCCAAAAAGTGGGAGTCTTAAAAGGTGGAGTCACTGATTCTGGAGAATGCTTGTTGACAGAATAAATTTTTGTCAAATCAGGGAATATATTTCCAAATTATCTGCTACCTGTCTGGACTGTGTGGATGCTGAACAAACATATTTTGTTAATACACAGCCTAGGCTCTGTAAACGGAGTATGTTTAAAAAAAGGGTATAGGAACAAAGGGGGCCCACCGAAGCTACATTTTCAGTGCACACAGTGTAGTTGGATCGTGAGGAGATCTTCACTGATTTTGAAAAAGCATGATTTTGACAACAAGCATTCTCCAGATCGTGGACTCCACAACAAGGACGTCCAACCAATCTGCTGTTTGATATGAGCTGGTACATAACTGGATAATTGGGACGTGGAAAGCTGTTTAAACCATGTTAAAACTCTGGTATGAATGAATGAATGAATGAATGGATGAAGTCATACGACAATAAGCTTCTTACCGTTTTGCTTCTGGCCCCTCTGGAATCTACGACTTAGTTGCTGTAAAAACAGCTGATCCCGGTCATTGGTGAGGTCACGTGGCCACGGGGGAATTTGACTCATGTCTTATTAATTTCATTTTCCCAAAGCAAAAGCTATGACAGAAGAGTTATGTGGCCCTATACTACAGGAGTTCAACACAATTTTCATCTACACCATCTTGTTTTCTAGTAAATGGGTCAGTTTTCAGTTGAAACTTTTGTTGCCAGGTTTTGTGTCAATAACACGTCTTATTTCAGCATTGTCTATTGCAAATACTGTAGCTCTTAGCTATGGCTTTAAACACAAATGGCTTCTTTTTGTGTTCTCAAAAGCCCCCCCCCCCCCCCCCCCCCCCCTCGCTTCCAGGTGGTTTCT